>JBAMIG010000017.1:4796929-4824381 GCA_037177335.1 Kiunga ballochi | reverse complement strand
TATATATATTTTATTTTATTTTTTTTTTAACTTTAAATATTATACATATTATTGTCGAAGAAGGGCAGAAACAAAAGCAGGCCAAATTGGACAAGTTGCCAGTCCATCAAAAGGCCAAGACAGAAACGATGATGCAATCCAAACTCGGTCCAAGGGTCGATTTTGAGCGGGGGTGGGAAAATCTGGTTCTCGAGCTAAAATCCTGCATGCTCTCCGTGTATCCCTGGCCAAGCAAACCTGAATAATACTAAATTGATCTAGCAGCTTATCATGATCTGCACAGACTCATTTGTTTGAATTTAGTGTGTTGAAACAGGGAGACATGGAAAACATTTAGAAGAAGGTCAAGGTGTCTGACCCCTCATCCCCCCCGCATGCATGGCAACAAGTCGCTAGCAACACGCTAAATGCTTTTTGTGAAGTAATCCTACAACCACATTCCTGTGCAGAGTACTGTCTACCTGCATGTAAATATACCACATACATATATTAGGAATGAGGAACTTCTCTTTGAAATGAACAAATCCCATGATAGAAACGTACGATTTGCCAATGTTTTATTCTCAATATTAAGTAGTTTCCTACATGCTCTATCATCAACTGGTGCTCATCACTTAGCTTTTGAATTATCCTTGGAATATTCTCTATAATTCTATCAATCTCCTCCAATTTCTGTTGCTAATGGGGACATTCATGGGCTGCGTAACAAGAGAGACTAATCATTCAACAAGTGTCATAATCAGTTTCCCTACAAGAAAAAAGTGTAAGATGCTGAGACCAGCAGGACTTCCTGCCTCCATTACCTGCAGGATTAGATTCATAATTAAGTGTCTTGCTGACATTGATATTGTGGTTAGCATTCATTTGGCTGTCAGATGCGAGAGTTGATTTGAAAATTAAATAGAAGCTTGTCATCAGGATGAAAATCCGGAAAAGTTAGATGTTATTTCAATTTAGAACAGGTTTCATTGGTTTGCTATTTTTCAAATTAAAGATATAAATATAGATTAACTGGTCGTGGAAAAGCATCAGGAAGATATTTATTTACAAATCCCTTGTAAGTGATAGCTGTTGCTGATTGCACTGGACAGCAGGCAGTCTGTTGAATCATTTAAGTAGCAAGCTAACAGGTGAATCCTCACATTCATTATAAGTAAAACTGTTAATGAAGGTCAACAAAAAGGCTCATTTTTGTTACTAAACTTCTTGCTTGAATACAATCCTAAAATATTACAAACGCCTCTCCACAGATCATAGGAAGACAAGCAAAGAGTTATAATTAGACACGTATCACACTATTTATTTTGATGAAAAATCAAGATTTATATCCACCAGCAACATAACATGACCTCTAAAAAAGAGGCTTCCTGTTTTTTAAACCATTTTAACCGAAGTTGACCTCACAACCCATTTATTTTATCTTAAAAGGACTTCCACAAAGTGAAATAAATTATTGTGGTCAGCTGGCCTATTTTAACCAAACAGCTAAAATGATCTTTGTCTGAATATATAATTCATAATGATACATGGTGGTGTAGTATTTAACATGGCTTTATAGCAAGCAGGGTGCTGGTTTGAGCCTCTACACACAGTGGTTTTTCTGTTTAGAGTTTGCATGTTCTGTTTGCATGGTTGTTCCCAGGTACTCCTGGTAATCTGAGGTATTTGTGAGGGGATAAAAAGCTGCTTGCTGCCACTATAATGCGAGATCTGTTAAATGTGGAATTTGAATAAACAGAATGAAGTTATGCTTTAACGGTTATTCCTCAGGTGTGCCGCAACTTTCCTGCAAAGTTGGATGAGAATGCTTGGCGTGGGTGTGTTTTTTTTTCTAATGTGGTCATAAAGTGCACATTTAAAGGTAGAAGGGGAATTTTACAAACGATCAATCTGCAGCCAGTAAGACATCAAATGCCAGTTTCCCCTCCTGATACCCCTCATTATGTTACACATTTATCATGCAGTAACTTGTCTGAGTTTAAGCATCAGCTTTACTTTTATCATTTTAGGGAAATTCATGGTTTGGATTCAAATAGATCATTTCTCAAATTCAGTCAGATGTTAAAGATACATTTTCCCTTAAACTATGGGATCATATAAGAAATAGTTCTATGTAAAGCTTAATTTGCAGATGATTCTCCACAAATTGTTGAAAGTCATTCTAAGGTTATTGGACTGCAATTACCTTCTACTATTTATTTAGTTAGTTATACTAATGACATGAACCTTCTAAAGGTTATCTGGCTGGCCGGTTTTTAATTATTTTTGACATAATTTGGTGATATTTGTGACCAATAACTCAGGTCAGAAGTTAATGGGCAAAGAGGGCAGGTGTAGGAAAATCCCAGAAAATCCAAATGAGGCAAGAAAAGCGTCAGTAATTAGGAGATGCGATTTCTGCCATGTTAAAAACTGAGTTGTTACATTTTCACATATAAATGTCACCTCTAACCTCTTCGGGTCATTTAGGTGAGTTGTGTTCGTTTCTGAATGATTGTGATTGCACTGTTTTCTGGCTGCAGATGTGGATGGAATAACAACATCTTTTTAAACGCAGCAGGGCTGCAAGTAAAAATGATGGATTCATTTACTTAGTTATAAGTGACTGGTGATAATGAAACAGCAGGACAATGAGAGCAAATAGCAAAGGTAAAAAAAATCCTTACTATGACAGTATAGCACACTCATCCCATCATTAAACTAAACCTTGCTCTGAGTGATTTTTAACGAATAAAACCTGCAATCCGACGTGCTGCTGACATAATCACGTTAGTCATTTAGAGGAGCCCATAAGTGACACAGATGAATTGTGCCTGTTACTTGTTGGTAAAAACCTGCTTAGATTTATTCTCCACAGTGTGAAAATCAATTTACATCATTCGAGCTGCTGCAGTTTGATTCCTTTGGGGATGCATGAATGCAGTTGATATCGCTGTCGTGCCGGTGCAAATGAATGACAAATTTCTGCACCTCACGTATTAATCAAACGACTCCTGCAACGGCGGCTTGCACAAACACTACCCTGCAATAATGCATTAAGAAAACACACCATGTCCTAGAGAGTAAAGGAACACACAGGTCGGTTTACACGGTTGGGTACATACAACAGTTGAGGCCACTGAAACGTGGAGTGATAGATAGGGTGGAAAAATGATGAAGAGTGGGTGAAGGAGACCTTGCACATGCAGTGTTTGGACTCTCATCACGCTCAATAAACAGTGTACTCACAAAGTCAAATATTTATTGTTAAAGCCTTGCTGTGTCCACAGTGATGCAGATAAAAATGCTATTATATTACCAAGAAGAATTGTTGATTAAGTTTAATAACATGAGCATTAGTTCTTAAATGGGTATTACCATAATTATCAACCCTGGAAGCACAAAACAAGTCTGGAATGACTTTTCCTTTTTCCACATATCTATGGATAACAGTGTCTTCCAACTTCAAGCTGTAGCACTACCAGTGAAGATTACACCTCATTTAATTCATTTGCTATTTAATCATATTTAGTCTTGTTATACTTTCAGTTTGATAGTCCCCTCTGTCCGTACATTCAATTCTAAATTTTTTACCGACTGATTCATTTTACTCTTTAGGTTTTACCACCTAATGTTTCATTTTCTCTACCTGCACTTGCTATGGTAATGGAGCAGACACCGTGTAAGGCGAGAGCTGGGATACAGCCTGTTTTAAAATACAGAAGAGCTAATAGGAGCAAACCTTCCCTGAAAAAAGGGGAAGGTCAGAAGGTTAAAAGTCATCGTTAAAAGTAACAGGAGTTTAGTTATGATGTATGAAGGCATACACTGAGATGGGCTTGTTTTATCATTAGGACCTCCTCCTGGGCTTGTTCAGAGATGTATCAATGGTAAATTCACTTTAACCACCAGAGATTTTCATAAAACATGTTTTCTGTTGGGTAGTCAGAAAAATGGGGTAGATTTCATATATAAATGAATCAACTGACAACAATCTTCACATACAGTGCAATATGAGAAAGATATTGGAATTTTTTCTGTGCTCTTTACATGATGAATGCTTTTTGGTGTCTAAAAAACAAATCACAATGCAAGATGGAAAAAAAATGACACCACTGAAGAAATCCTGCATTGGATGTTGGAAGAATAAGTGATTCTATTGCTGCATACGCACTTCTTACCAGAAGCGATAGCAATGAACTCACCAGCCTTTTCAGGACTATATCACACTCACGCTGTATTAATCTGATATTGATGTGCAGTGGAGAGGCATTTGCAGCTTTCATTGTGCATTATGCTTTTAATTTTGCAACAGCGCGCTATTTAAGTGAAGTAATAACATATTTAGGTGTCAATTTGACAGGCCTTAAACTGTCCACAGACATCTGCTAGGCTTCTTCTGGGTTTCGTTATGACACACTAAATTAAGGAGAGATTATGACCGTAATGGTGTTATCAGCAATAAGCACATTGTATCTGTTTACTGAGTGTAGAGTGCAGCGTGTTTCCAGTTCTGAGATTAAATGGCTTTAAACCTCTTGAAAGTCATGCCTTGATTTGGCTTAATGTTGATTAAATGTCTGCCTAGACTCCTTAGGGTCCTTTGAGTAGTTTTATTTTCTAATGGCGTCAACCTCCTGGTGAAAATGTGTGCTTGAAAACAGAAAAAAAAGGAGAAAAAACTATTATGCTCTACTTTTGTGTGTTTTATTACACAGGTTCCAACAGGACTGTGCACACACAGCCTGTGATTTTGTTAACTGCTCAGATCTGTTCATTATTTGCGGGATGATGTCCGCTAAGCCAATCCATCAAATGTCCAATTTTCTGTGGATGACGAGGAGGAGGGGGAAGTCACAGCCAGACCAAAGTTGATACATTGGGTCAGCTTTCTCTTTTGGTGGATCTCAGCTGCCAGTTTGAGCAGATGGTACACTAACATACAGACGGGTCCTTTCCCAGAGGAAATGACCCAATATTTGGCAACAATTTCAGAGATATCATTTTTGAACAAGACTTGCATTGCCTCAGGTTATTTTCACTGGATATCATGCAGCAAGTTGAAATGGAAAGAATTTAGTCCTTTGCTCACACAGACAGACTTTGGAAGTAATAACATCACCTATGACCCAACTAGCTATACTAACCCCATTTGAACAGAATAATGTCAAATGAAGGCTTTTGGGGGAGTCTATGGTGGAGCAAGTTTGTTTAAGAATTTGAAAACCTCATTGATTTCCTTTCCCAATAACAGATGGTATACAATGCTACAGTTATTAAACATCAGTTTAAACGTGTGCTCGGTGAATGAATATGCATATCTGAATGCCATCAGTTTCCATAAAAGTTTTTAAGAATAATTTAACATTCATGAGTAGAACGGTGCTATAAAAGAAGTGATTTCCTTCAAACAGCTGTTTTCCAGCAGGTTCTGTTCCATTCAGTTTAATTTCAGACTGAGAAGCTGAGGTCAGTAAAGACATAAATGATTTCTTTCAGAGTTGACCACCTGAGTGTAAAAATATTACAGTTTGTTGGCTAATAAGGCTGTTAGTTGGGTGTTGTGCCGCCACATATTTGGGCTCAGAATAGTTTTCATTTGAACTAAATGTTCACATTAGGATTAGTCTGTAAATTGCATTTTTGGGAAGCTTTTGTTTTAGATTATGTGTGTGCAGTATGAAGTCAAAATTTTTAGATTTAACTACTCTAGCTAGCTATCCACTTTGAGACCTGAGAAGCCTGTAGGGTTGAATTATATCTAATGGATTTGAAATATTTATTGAAAATTCTCTTCATAATCTTGTTTCTTTGAAACCTACTGGCAGAAATATTGCAATCTGATGTTCAGCAGGGAGCACATGAGTTTCTGAGTTGGCGTTCTGCTGCTGGTGTCCATGTAGTGAGAGAGATTTTGTCCCACAAACACAGTGGCAACACATTCATTTGAAATTATAAATACCACGAGAACCTCTTTTTTTTTAAAAAAAAAAAAGCGTTTTACTCCACATATTATAACTGTTCTTACCTGGTTAAACTGTAAATTTAGTGTGATAAAATCTTAAAAAAACACTAATAGAGTTTTTGTATGACCTAGCCATTGCCAACTGTGAGCATATTCATGAAATTATTAAGACTAGAAACATATATTGACCTTTATCGCCTGATCCAAGAAATAACAATCAGATTTCAATCTTAAGCCTTTATTTAGTCTTATAATAAATTTGAAAAAGCATGCATATATACGCAACTTATATCATACAATATAATCATACAATATGTGAAAATTATTATACTGCAAAAACTATTTAACTCCGGGGGACAGACATTATTGTTTACAACATGGTTTTGTGGAAAGTTACCATAACGACATGTAATGACTTGCATATACGCAGTATGTGCCAAGTATGATACATTATATACTAAAAGGGTTAACATAATGTCAAGGAGGAAAGACATCAGCAAGGATCTTGGAGAAGCAATTACTGCTATTCATCAATCTGGGAACAATAATAAGGTAATTCTCAAACCACTCGGCCTATAGTTTTACATCAAGATAGTCATCTAAATATAATCATATCTTAAACATAATTAAACATAATTATCCCTGAGTGGAAATAACTAGAGGTATCAATCTTGTATGAAGTAGAGTACTTTGAAGTCAGACTGCAATAAAACGAAGACTCTACAGGTTTTTCTATATTAAAGTTCATGACAGTGAAATAATAATAATAATAATAATAATAATAATAATAATAAAAGGAAATACTGGTCAACTACATTGTGTTTTGGAAGGAAAAAGATAAATGCTTAACCTCTAAAAAGAACAATGTAGCACATCTAATGTTGGGAAAGTTGAGTTAAAATAAACCGAAAGAGTTTTGTCTAAAAAGGTGTTTGAGAAAAGTAAACATGATGTGTCAGTGTAAACAATCGGTGTAACACAAGTTACAATGTTATCCCCCGCTGGCCGACACCTAAAGCTTGGCAACAAGACAATGGGTATGTGATAATTTTTTTTTTATTTGAAATTAATTATAATAAAAAAATGTTATTTTGTTCTGAGTTTAAAAAGAAATAGTAATTGTAAATATTGGTTTACATGGAACTATGTTAAAAAAGTACTGTTTTTGCTTCAATTTTTATTAGATTTTTTTTAGATACCAGCTACTGAGGAGGAGAAAAAAAGGTAGAATCTGTGCAAGTGGATCATTGCATCAGGACAAGGTAACAAGCAGGTGCAACATGACCAATATTACCTTAGAGCTGAATATTTACATGACAGAAAAATTAATTAGTACGAATTTAAAATCAGAATAAACCCACCATTTACTTCAGTAGGAATAAGGTGTTTACATGGTCATTTTTCTCCTCTTTGAAGGAGGTTGAACTTTAATTCAGAAACTAACAAAGAAATAAACCTCCGAAACGCCAATGCTACAAAATACTGCAGCAAACCGACCACAGGATTATAGAAACAAAGAAGGTGTTGCAATGACCTGATGCATGTTTGATGCGTACTATGTCCTGTGTTGTTTACATCTATTACTTTTATTTAATTTATGTTTTTAATGTGATTTTGCTGTTTTTATTTCTTTTCTATATTTGTAATGCTTTTATTGTTTCCATGTAAAGCACTTTGAATTGTCCTCTACACGAAAGGTGCTACACAAATAAACTTGCCTTGCCTTAAACAGAACTTACCTTTAGGGATTAATCACCTGATTTAATCTGAATTGTAACCATGTTTGGTTTTGTCTTTTAATTTATGACATACTGATGAACAAATTAAAACATGTAATAAATGTGTTTAATTTAGCTTTTAAAACTAGTAACTGCAGTTGCAAATCATATTCAGCAGCTTTTTTTATTTCAAGGCTCCATCACCAACTCCAAAGCAAAGAAATGCAATTGTTATGTGGGCTCTACTGTAAAAGGTCTCCCACTGAGTAAGCCACCAAAAAAACAAAACAGCAATTAGAGAGCATAGCAGCATAAAAGAGGAGGTAGTAGTACAACACATGCATGTTAGGATAATAACTATGGTTAAAAATGATGCTTTGTAAATCGCTTTGGATAAAAGCGTCTGCTAAATGACTGTATATAGTATTTTAGCTTCAAAGTCAAATATGAACTAAATGTGTGAAATACTTCTTAACAAGATTTTATATAATATGACCAAAAAAGGCATTTTCTGTTTAACTGTCTTTGTGGTTTCACTGGTTTCTTGCCAAGAAAAGAAGTAGCTGAAAGTTTAACTTAAAAAGTGCCATGCCTGCTCAGCAAACCATCCTTAAAAGTAATAAAGAAAAAGATTTCTCAAGGGGAATGGGTGAAATTAGCTCATCACAGCAATAAAAGAGGGGGCTCCTATTATTAGGCCTATCTCCACTTTCTGCCTAATGTAGTGTGGAAAAAGCTCATGCAAATGCTGTGCAACTCGAGTGAAAGGCACAGTGGCTTCAGCCTTTGCACTCTATGTACCACCAAATGTATAGACTCTGAACAAGGATTTAATGCATACTCTGCTGTAAAAGTGCATCTCAGTTTTACTGCATGAAAGATTGGAATGAATAAATTACACAATTGCATAATATTTCATTCACTTTGTCATGATTTACTTTGATTTAGTCTTGCGCCATAAGCTTGTCAGGGACAAACACAAATGTAACCTGTAGGAAATTAGTCTCTTGCAGGATTTATTGATGCTGCTTTGATGCAAACACTCTTCTCTGAGGGTGTTAAAGATTGTTTTCAGGATTTAAAGGGAGCTACTTCCTCAGTGCATCACTGAAATTGAGAGTAATTATTGTTGAGGCTCCTTACATCTTTTGCGATTTTAGCACCTCGTAAAGGAGGAAAGATAAACAAGACTAGAATTAAAGATGCATTTTGCCCTGTGATCTTAGGACCCTCCTCGGTGCTACTCAAACATGAACACACACCAAACCTTTGCTTGTCTTGATTTTCCCAATGCAGGCACAGTTTGGAAGCTTGTTGTTGTCTATATCCACAACTGTACACATCATTAAATCTTGAAAATATATGAATTGTTCACAGCTTAGCAGCTTCGTACTGACATTACAAGTGTATTTGGATGGCTGTGTTTTTGTGTGTGTGTGCACATAAATATAGTATAAATCACTTCACATAGTCAATAATCTGTTTCAGAGGGCGTCACTGAGAGAATGTCTGCAGATATACTTTATTTACACCAAACACTTTGTTTTGTCAGGATGTTTGCAAAAAAAGGACTTATTAAAGGCTCTCACAATTCCAGTAGTTACATGTTTACCTTTGGTGCTAAGGGGCTGGAGTGAAGAAATGGTCCAGTGACTATATTATTTCCCAGGAAGCTACAACAACATGGAGAGGTGTCATTACAGCAAAGTCTACAAGCTGTGTTGGTGAGAGATAATTAGGCTAATTTATGATTTTTGACTTGACCACAGATGCTCGCCAGGCATACTGGTAAATTTACTACACCTATATAGTATATTTGTAGCCTAGTTGCCCATCCCAATCATGGACATTAGTTTTACCCTTTATATCAGGTGCATTCGCTATCCTATTTGCTCTCACATGAAGGTTCATTAAAGGAAGCGTGACAGTTGTCAATGCTTTAAAAACACATTTAGCAAAACATACTCAAGGTTGCAGATTTCTGAAGAATCTTTTTGGAGACTCATTTTTGTATAGACTGTATTTTTTTAGATTGTAGTGCCCTTTGTGTGTCTTGCTTCTTTAAAACACAGTTTTTGTTGACATAATTTTTTTTATTATATTATATAGTAAATTGGTTATAAAAAGGGAAATATAAAGTTTAGAAAAAAGCCTTAAACTGCCTCTTTGGTCAGTGTTTCTACTTGCTTTGTTGGATTAAGTTTTTAGGTTAGCTTACATTATATGCTTCGTGGCTTGAGACCCTACATTTCTCTTTGTTAATAAAAATCTTTAACTACCTTCCACCTATTTTCTTCTGCATTTAAGGACAACCTCATTTGTCTTTCATCTATAAACCCGATTTTGAAACCCATTTTCAACCTGATGGATGATGCTATTTGCATATTTGAAAACATTTTCATGCAACCACATAATTACCATATAGTTTCACATTTTTGTGAAATGTTACCCTCCTATTGCATTTGGTTACAGACTATTTATCCTTTTAAATACAGTGTTAATCTATAATAAAATATGAAATTACCTGGTTATTACTACCTGTAAATAATTTATCATTTGTTGACTACTTTATTTGATCCTCAGTAGTTTTTGAGTAGTGAAGCAAATTTGCGGCTCCTATTGTAAAGTGTCATCAGAAATGCTTTATTTGCTCACCGCTAACAGAAAATACGTCTATCAAGTTGAAGCCAAAAATGAGACAATTAGCACCCATAATGACTGTAGCTTAGGCTTTTTCAAATGATAAACACACACGATTTCTTTCACAATGTTGTGTCTCAGTTTGTGTAAGAACTCATTTGCACTTGCTTGAGAAAACCTTTTACGCTCTTCAGTTTCAGCTTCGTGTTGATCTTCTCCAGGTGATGCAATGCAGAAATTTCAAAGTCACTTGCAAACATGGATGGATGGATGGATGGATGGATGGTAGGTAGGTAGGTAGGTAGGTAGGTAGGTAGGTAGGTATGTATGTATGTATGTATGTATGTATGCATGTATGCATTCATGCATGCATTCATTCATTCATTCATTCATTCATTCATTCATTCATTCATTCATTCATTCATTCATTTTTCACCGAGCAACGGAGATGCAGAATTAATCAAAGTCCAATGTTGGGACAATTGTGACTCAGATCTACTGGCTTGTCACTGACCATACAGAAGAGGACCAGTTAGAGGGGTGGCATTAAGATGATTGTGGGACAATTTTACTATTAAAGGAGACATAAAAATCTATCTGCTATAGTCCCCACCCTCCTCAAGCTCAGCTACAGATGAGAGAAAGGACATTTTTAACATTTCAACCAGAGTGTTTGCAGAGTGCATTTGCATTTTCCTAGACAGTCCTTAAATAAAAACAAAAGGAAATAAGAAAATGTTTAACTTGGACTCATTTTAACTTCACTTTGTCCATTTTCTGTCGTATCACAGTAACCACTCCTTTTTAATGGACAACCTTCTTCAAAGAGGAAGAAAAATACATTGCGAGCCAGTAAAAATGGAAAACATGAATTATTTACCACTGAGGGTTTTCTGTGGGACATAGCAATAAGATTTATTTAACTTTATTTGTTACTCGGGGCAACTGTGGGCTTGTTCATTCCAAAACGACATAAGGACATACTGTATACAATATAAGCAGAATGGGCTCTACTATGGTGGGCATCATCTGTGGAGCCACAAAAATGAGAGGTTTAACCTCCTCCTAATAGGGCCTAGTTTTTTCTGGCTGTCTGACATGACCCACCTTTAATAAATTAATTGCTTCTCAACTGCACGGGCTCTATGCATAATCAGTGTGAAATTGAGGCCAACACATATGTGATTACTACAAAACTGCCAGTGTTAGGATATATGTTACTGTGTCAGAGAAAACCATGTCCTTTAGAAAGAAACCACATTAACTCTTTAAGGAAACAAAATCCGTGTCCCAATTCATCTCAGAATTATTTGTGTAGGAATATGTGCAAAAGTAGAGGCTAAAAAGTAAACCTAACACCATTTACAGATGTTTCAGCATCCCATCAGCTGATGGTAACATCAACAGCTCTATCAATGGCGAGTCAGGAAATTTGTGGGAATGTCACAAAATGCACAAAAGAAACATCATGAAAATCTAGAAAGATATGATGGCCAAGATAGTTCATCATAAGAGTGAATATTTAACTATAAATGCTCTTAACTGTTAAGGAAAGTACTACCTTTATAAGTAATTTCTAACAAAGGCAGAGTCATAGGGGTCGAAGTCTATTTTGTATTTATTTATTTTTTATCACCAGTCTGTTTCTGGTTACTTCCTAAAGTTACATCACTCACTTCATTACACCACTCTTGCAAAAGTCAGCATGCAGCGAGAGATTGTATGATGCCCTATGGAATACTGTTCATTAGAGATGTAGAGGATATGTTCATTAAGCACAGTGATGGGATGTTCAGCTCTTTTCAAAGATTCAGCTGAAGAGCTGGTGCTTACACCTCCTTAACCAGTGATCCCCTTAAACCTGGTTTTTAAGATAAACTATAAGTAAGTAAGTAAAGGTGTACCTGCTGCAATACACCTGATCCAAATGTAGTCAATCTCTGTTTAGCATAAGTCTGACATTCAGCCATAATTTGGATGAGATGTGTTGAGGTAGAGAAACAATTAACATATATGCGGGACAGTGGACCTTTCCATTTCATTGCTATTTTTGATAGATAAAAGAATAAATAAAATGTAAAAAATAAATAATAAAAACAAGAAATAAAAAATTAATGGAAATGATAAAAGAAAAAAACAATGTTTCTGCACATGGTTGAAGTGCTCCTTTTCTTGTTCCTAGGAAGACGATACTTACATGTACATTTTTTCACATAGCTCTATAAGTGTGATGCATTTCTAACATTTCTAGATTATCTGTTTCTGAGGTTCATCAAATGGCAGCTGATGAATGAGACTTAAAAGCGATCAGACGCTGCTTCTGTTGAAAAGAGTGGGCAAAACTATATGACACAACTAGAGTCTTAAAGGGGACATGTCAAACAAAATCCACCTTTTTAGCACTTAAATACAAGTTTTTGCAGTAAACACTTTTAAGTGTTTAGGAATGCAGAAAATGTAAATCCATCCCCTCTAGATGCTGCACATATCTTTTTATATTCTTTCTTTGTGGTCCTATTTTTCAGTCAGTTTTATTTTCTCTATTCTTTTTTACGTTTTTTAATCTATTACATCACAGTATTTGCCATGATTCTGCCAAATAAGGTCGTGGACTTCAAGGTAATCAAATTCTTGAATCTGATACGTTGACATTTATACATTTACCAAAAAAAAAAAGTGTCTCTGCTGGGAGATTAGCGTATAGCTGCTATCAAGCTACAAACATGGCGGAACAGGTGGAACCTTGAACTTCCTGTGACCTAGGGGGGGGCGGGGCATTACAGGCCTCATTCACATTTAAAGAGACGACACCAAAACGAGTCGCTTTGAAGACGCATCTCAGAACAGGGTTATAAGGTGTGTGTGGAGTGAGAATAAACAGGAATTCAGACCAAAACATTGACAATACAGTCTATAAATGAATGATTTACATGTTAAAGGGAAGGTTTTAAAATCATGACATATTTCCTTTAATTCTCAAAGCAGTAAAGGAACACCCTACTTGCTACCACACATCAAACCTCTTCCATAGGCCTACATGTAGTAAATAGTTTATTTAATGGTAGACTACTGAGTAACTAAATAATTCACAGACATGAAAATAAATGGAAACTGCGGTTTATGAAATATCCACGAGCCAGGCGGATCTGTCAGCGTTATCGGGCCAGGTTGGAGACGTTCTTTACTATAGAGAATTAAAACGATACCTGTATCACAATTATATATCCACACTCTTTATCAGAAGCAGCATCTGACCTGCTGTTTCTTTCTGTGAACCTGATCTGCCAGGTTGGCCTCGCTGTCTGATGGACTCTGTGAGAACATAAGCGATGCCTCATCTCTTTGATGGTGCTTGTTTTCTGCTTTATATTTTTTCACACTATATTAATTCCTCTCTGTTTGTCTGTCTTCTACAATGACTGTAGGAGGCATATTAAGCTGGTTTTCTTTGTGTGGTGGTCCTACAATGAAAAAGAGCTGATCTATGACAAATCACAGTCCAGAGATGATGCTTCTAAAGAGTGTAAACAAATGAAATATCTAATGCATTTGTCATATTAGGCCCAATATCCTTTTCATTTTCAATGAACAGTAGCCTACTGAGCAGGTATAAGTAAGTCATAAATGAATGGATACTGGAAATTGGAACGAGGGATCATCAAAAAAACATCTCAATTGAGGTTTACATTGTTTCTGATTACAGCAAACCTCTTGGTCTGAACTTGTAATCAATGAGTTAAATCACTTAATTTAGACAAGTTGCACACATTAATCACCTTTAGACTAGTAAATGGCCCGACAATGCAAAAAATAAGTGCTTTTTTTTCAATTTCTTTATCTTTTTTTGTGGTATTTAAGTTTTCAAGAAAGTAATGAAGAAAATCCAGCAATTTTATGATGACGGGGGCATCAAAAATTTCTTTATATTGACAAAAAAAACTGTAAATAACCCCCAATTCACTATTTCATTGGAGCTTTAATGACTTAAAGACTTTATTAACATTAATAACAGAATGTTTTGCACATAAAAAATTAACAGTTTGGAAAATTGCCCTCCAAGGTAAAAAACTTGCACCGACCCTAACTGAGCACCACCATTCTTTGGTTTAATGGTAATTGTGGACTGTACTAACAGGAGTTATTGTAGTCCTTCCCTTTAATGTGCAGGTACTCCCTTAATATATTCAGGAACAGATGTGTATATCTGATTATGTACAGCATTACACAAAATATTTTTAAAAAATCTATTAATGCTAGTTTTTTACTATATCCATCAGACCATGAGAAACACTGATGCACATGTCCTCCCAATCAGATAAGAGCATATTTAAAAAAAATTCAGTATATAGCTACATTTTGCCTTTACAGAAAACAGCCTTTGAATGCTTTGGTACCTTGCCCTGGAACAGTGTCCTTTTTCCTACATTTTTTTCCATTGATTTTCTGTTGATTTTTTGTACCTATTGCTTTCTCTAAATGCTTAAGATGTATTGCTTTTGTCAGAGAGCAGAAAATCTCGGCTTTGCAAAAGGAGTAATTTATTTATATTCATATAATTCTCAGTGAGGCTAAGAGAGACAAATTGATATTACTTAGAAAGCACAAAGGACAGTTTATACATTCCATATTGCATAGCTCCCATGTTTACTTCGCTTGGCACATCACAAATTGTATCACTACTTGTGGAGATCCATGATTTGAATATGTCGAGAACATGTGCACAAGTCATTTAACGTGAACGGTTTGGAAGACGTCCATAGCATCATTTATTAAACGCATAATTTGAAAATCTGTCATGCAGCCGCAGCTTTATGACCTTGTTTTTCTTTCAGCAGAGCAGCCTCAGATACATGAAATGTGGATCAGTTGAGATTGCAGAGCAGAGTGCATCTCTGAGGGGCCAGACCTGGTTGAGCTGGCAGCACACAAATTATTCAGGCATGGATGCTGAGGCGCATTCACACGTTGGTGTCACGTAGAGTTCAGAACCTAGCAACTCTGCACAGGTGGACTCTGAGACTGCTGCAGATTGCCTGAGGGGCTATTGGCATCTGCTAATTTGAATTTGACTGTGTGGGTGTTTCAATGAGTAGCATTGAATGGTTTGCTGTCAGGGTGCAGAAGCTTTTGAGTAAATGAAAAGCATTAGATCTTGTCGAAGGCACTCTAACAAACTTTTACATCATTTGGCAAATTTTTGGACACTTTTCATGTCATTTAAAGAGGAAAATAGGAATAGTAGTATGTGCACTGTAATGTCTCAACTATGAATCAATAGTTTTTATGGGAATACGGATAAATATTATATTAGTGCAAATTGGACATGTTCTACACTCACTATTAAGAAATGTTCAGCACGTATGAAAATCAAATTACATTTTTTGTCACTGTCAAAGGCAAAGATTAGTGGTTTTAAAAAAACTTTTAGGTTAAATTTTATCCTGTTGATTTTCAAAGGCCCTTATTCTAAGGCAACATGTTGCTTAGATGCTGCTCTGTACCTTCAACATGAATTATGTGAGTAAAATTCCATGTGTCCTTGGAAAATGTATTACTGAACATTACAGTATCATTAATCCTGAAACCTTTGCTTTGCCCTGAGGAACCTGTTGCTTGAGCACAGATCTGTTAAGGCAATGTGTAAATTTTACCCCAAGTATTGTTTGGACCCTCTGGGAATTGTTCTGGATGCAACCGTGATCTGCTTCATGCTTAACTCAGATGAAATATTTTTTTTTTTAAAAAACAATCCGTCTTTTGTGTTTCGGTTTGATTTTATACTTGTAGTACATTTATTATTAGCATTATCTCAAGTAATAAAATCTCTAATCTCCAGTTCCCCGCGAGACCACATAGAAAAAGTAGATATAGAAAATAGATGGAAGAATAGATGGATGAAATAACAGGAGGTTTCGGGGTGGCACTGGCCACCTCTGGTATCTGGTTAGACACCACAGGAGTCATTTGACATTTCTCAGGAGGAGGAATAAAACATCTTCTCAAACACATTCGGATAATCAGTGTCACTACTAGCTGGAAGTTCATTTTAAGGTGCTTTCCTAGACAGCCTTATGAAAATAACATTTTTACTGATTCATATTATAAAACACCCTCGACACCTTTGACACCTCCTAGCACTTTCAAAATCCAGATATTGTTCCTGTGTGCAAGAGCAACTACAAATGGTATGCAGGCTGTATGTTTGCACCAGATTAGTTTTCAGATTCTTTGGGGAACTATATTAAAATGACTTTTTATTGAGTGTATTCAGGTAGCATACATGAACTGATTAAATAAGGATTTTCATTTAAGAACTTTAACGTGGTTAAAGTGTACTACATCATGTACTACTGCACCAAAAACAGCTTGCTATAGATTATTTTAATGTTTTTATAATAATTTCACTTGGTAATCCATATTCTTTATGTGAAGATGTGTTTTTTATTTATTTATTTATTTTATTTATTCCGCTGTTACTACAACCTCTTTTTTTCTCTCAATGCGACTTGTTCTTGATCTATTTATAACAGTCTAAATGACAGACCTGATTTTTTTGTTTACTTTCGCCATGCAACTTTAGCCTGGATGGCCAGGTTGCATCGACTCATCCTTCAAGTCACACATAATGGTTATGCTTATCATTAGAAAATTATTTATAAATGTCTTGTCTGTGAAGGAATTCACATTACTCTCCCACCACTCTTGGCTGCGACTCCATACCCACACGTTTCTTTGTATAGACATTGCTGTCACTGCTCCACAAAATGCCACCTGGCTCTCCTCTTTTGTGATCTCCTCCCTAAAGCAATGTCTTCAAAAATATGCTACGTTTGAACTATACCTCTAAAAAGGCAATTTCTGCTTCACAAACACAAAGACGTCTTACTGTCACGTTGTGTCTTTTACTGGGACGCTTTTGGTGCACATAGGGTTCATACAGGAGAATGTGTATAAAAGTCACATTTCTTTGGAAATGCGAATAGATAAAAAGAAAAAAATCTGAAAAAAAATAGAATTAAGCACAATGCCCTGATGTCCGAGCGTCGCCTCATGTTCACATGTAGCTGGAAACCCAATATATTTGTTTCTGCGTTTGGGCCACACAAAAACTCATCATTAAAAACGATTTTTTCTGAAAACTCCTACCAAAGAAAAGATTTTGGAAAACTTTGAGTTTGTGTGTGACCCGTAGGAAAACTGAGTTTTAGGTTCCCGAATGTCACAGCCAGTGACAAGACATGCATCGACGTCACATGTGTGACTTTTATTGATGGTGGGCAGCGGCATGAATGCAGTCAAAGGTGTGTTTACTTTCATGCAAACGCTTTTTGTTTGTTTGTTTTAACAATCGCAACTGCTTCTTTGTGTTGAGGAGCAAAGGACATGGAGCAATATGAGGTCAGCTGTGACGTAAACAACTGAACTAGTCTTTCTGATTGGCTGGCATGGATTTAAGTTTTGCAATACGCTGCCACCTATGGGTTTGGCATGTTCACAACAGCGTTCAGCAGCGTATTTATGTCGGTTTGTGTAAATGCAAACTTTTGAAAAAAAAAAGATATACAATTAATTGTAAGATCCAATGCACCTGGAGGGACAACGTCTTCTATATTCAAGAAGATCCTGCAAGCAAATTATGTGTAGAACGCTCATGATACTCATGAATCTTGCAACAACTATCAAAGGTCTTTTGAGAAAATTCAAGCAGATTGTCTCAGTCACTAAGTTTTTACGAGCACAGACCATGTTTAAGTGTTTTGGTAAATCAGAGGAAAATGATAAATTATAATTTGTGGTTTATCCCTGCTGAAAAACTAATTTATTATCATGCAGAATTTATTCTAAATGAAACTGACTCTAAATGAAATAATCCACTTCATTAGAGAGTGATTGTTTCCTCAAGTACGAACCAATCAAAACAATCAGAAGTGCCACTCTGTTGCATAACAAGTGCTCTAGACGTAACTACATTAAACATGTGATTCCCCTTCAAATTAGTTTTTAAGGCTTCATCAGTCATTTGGTTTTCTGATTTTCTTTCAGTCTTTTCTAGTTTCTTCATGCACATCTTCACTGGTCCAAAAAAACCCTTACTTTAATTTTTTATGAGACTCTAAACAGCCTTATTTCTGTGATTATAGAATTGATCAACATTCTGCATTTTTTAAAAGTTAAAACCAAAAAAATTTAATTAATACATTTAATATAGCTTTCTTGAACTTATCAAATGATTAACTGATGGGGAACTTATTTAAGAAACACTATCATATAGTTACAGACCATAATTATTGTCACAAGCTGGCTTTCATTTGAAGTTAATTGAAAGGATTTTTTTATTAAAGCTGTGGTTGTCATGTGATATGGTGAGGCAAATTACTTTTTATTTATGCTTCCATAGTAAACTCTTTAAATGTAAATACAATTTTTCCAGTTTTCATTGTCATCAGTGCATTTTTACTTACAACAAAAATGCAACACGACATGCAGTTATTTTAGAAACATTTTCAACTCAGAGAGTTGAAAAGAAAAAAGATTAACTGGCAGAGGAATAGAGCTAATATAGATATGATATCCAATTAATCATTAGTGACCAAACAGCAGAAAAATGGTAAGCACTGTTGCTACTCAGTAAGGTCAGAGGTTAATACCTATCATTTCACTGAGATGTTCAACTAACTAGATGTCCACCTATTGAGCCAAGCATATAATCCCCACCACTCACATAAAATAAAATAAAATTATTATGAATAAAATAATAAATTAAATAAGTCAAATAGTTTAGGTAAAACAACAAATTGGTAAAATCCCCCTGCAGCCTTCATAAAACTCCAAATAATTTAATTAGTTTTTAAAACTCTAAGAGGTCTTGTTTCAAAATATTATCTGATTACTTTTCATTCATAACCCTTTTAGGGTTCTCAGCTCATCGAGGGCTTGTCTTTTATTTGTTCCTATAGTGAGGACCAGAACATTTAGTGAGACATTTTTTGGTTATTATGGTCCTTAACCTGTAGAACAGCCTGATGGATCACCTGAGGGTTAGCTGGCAGTGTTGGTATTTTTAAGCAAAAGCTAAGGACTTTCTAATTTAGTCAAACTTTTAAATAACTAGTATTTTATTTCATAGTCTTACACTATAAATTGTTTAAAGATTTTTTTATTTAGATTTATTTATTTTTTATTTATTCACCTTTTATTTTATCCTGTTTAATTTGTGTTTTATTTAATTAATCTTTCTAATTATTTTTAACCCTTTTTTTTTTATCTGTGTCCAGCATAAATTTTTCCTCACTGAAAGGATGAAATTAATTGACTGAGAAATTCGCTCTCCTAGTGCTTTGCTGGTTTATATTTTACTGTTATTGTCATGTAATTTTTTTGTGTTTTGTTAACGTCTGTTTTTTCCCATAATTTTATTTCCAGTCTTGACTTTGCTAAAAAAAATTCATTTTCTTGTACAATGCGTTTCTTGTAGCTCAGATTGTGTATCTTTTATATATTGGCTTCTTGAAGTTCTTTTTTTTTATTAGTATGTGGTGTGTTTACAGCTTTACCTTTCTTTGAGCTCTTTTGTTTCCCTTGTGCTTCAGCTTCAGTATCATGGCCACAATGGAGATAAAGAGAAGTTGTCTTACAATACAGTATACCATGTAAACATTGAATATGAAGCAATAAAACCGGACATGATTGTTCTATTTTCTTTAGAGTTATTCTGTATGGTTTTCAAACTCTTCAATGTAGCTGTATATTATGTATGTAGCAATACTGCAGTAAACAGTTTTCTGTATACATATATAAATATGTATATGTATATGTATATATAAAAAAACAAACAAGCATTGAAGACTGATGACCATCAGACATCTTTCCTATTAGTGTAGCAATGTGGGGTTTTAAAACAAGAAAGCTAAACCTCACTTCAAACAGAGTATCTGTTCCCTACAGGCCCATTCGGTACATGCCTGTTGAGTGCAACACAAATGTTCCAATAGATTACACAGCACATCTAGAAGTCATTAAAGAATGAACACGTATATAACCACTCTCCTCTACACCTACGCTCACCACTGATAAAGAGAGCAGTTACACAAGTATGTTCAGAAAATGCTGTTTAATGTGGAGTGGCAAATAACACACTGAGACACACAAACACCAAAGTTTCAAGGGTCCTTTAGGAAAGTAGTGCAATTATGTTTCTTTCCTGAGTGCAAAAATAGCTTTAACTACAAATAGATCAAACTAGTGGAAAGAACCTTGATTGGAAGGCTTGCAGGCCATGAATGCACCTTTTAAGTTGTTAACACAGCATGGGTTCAGTTGTGGCATACATGCAGCACATTTATTGTGCTTAGCTGCAGCTTAACTGAGTCCCATTGCTGAAATATGTTACCCAAAGGCCCTCCTTTTTCAAATGATTGTGTTTCAGTTGTGATTGTGCATTTTAAACCCTGCATACTAAAGCACATAAAGTCATTACATGTGGGACTTTTTGGTTGTCACTTCCTGCTGGGTCGACAAACATGCAGTCAGAAGTGCCACATAGAAAATAAATAAGCTGAATATGAATTACTCCTACTGGTTTTGTGTAATCAAAATAGCCTTGGTTATTGGACGTGGGTCAGGAGAAAAAATGCATATACTTAATATATAGAAAGTTCTAGACAGACATAATGTTAATTTTGATTATGGAAATTTAATAAAAGTAAGTTTATGTTTAATATATGAAGATAACAGAACATTTAAATGAGAAACACTCAAGATGCATGACCTAAATGTGACTGATATTTTTAGCCTTGCTTAAGGCTTGGTTCCAGGAAAGGCAATGATGGTCACTCTGTTCGGCCTTTGATGCCTCACTTTGATTCATACGGAAAAAAACAGCAGCAATATAATACCTTTCCAAAAATAAATAGTATAAAATCTTTCCATTAATATGGTTACAATACAGTGAACTTTCCTGATTTTAAATGTTTTTTGTTTTGTTTTGTTTTTTTTTTGTTTTTTGTTTTTTTTTGGGGGGGGGGGGTGTTCCTTAAAAAAGCATAATACAACGATAATACATACAATGATGAGAAAATATTCTTAGGCAGTATGTTGTAATCCTATTTCTTTGTGAGACATATCGGCTTACCTTAGATACAATGAAAGCTATGCATGTAAACTGGACTGGAACAAGAGGAACTTGTTGCGATTGTTCAGATTGATTAGTGACAGGCAAGTAGCATTCGAGTGGTAAAAAGGTACCTGGAGTGAGAGTTTCTCATAAAAAACAGAAATTAGTTTACATTCGGCATTCAATGAAAAAGAATATGAATTGTGGACCATTGTAGAAAATGATCTCTTAATGCTACATTTTTCATCTAGATTACATAATTCCAGGCTGCACGGTGGCCTCCCAGAAAGAAGGTTGCTGGTTCGAGTCTTGGTGTGAGCGGGGCTCCTAACGGGAACCTTTCTGTGTGAAGTTTGCATGTTCTCCCCGTGTTAGTGTGGGTTATCTCCGGGTACTCTGGCTTCCTCCCACAGTCCTAAGAATCTATACCAGGGGTGTCAAACTCAGGTCCTCGAGGGCCAGTATCAAGCAGGTTTTTGTTGTCTCCATGCTCTGACACAGCTGACTGAAATTACTTAATAGGTTGACAAAAAGCAGCTGGATCTATCTTATTTGCATCAGGTGTGTTAGTGCAGGTAAACACTAAAACTTGCTGGATACTGGCCCTCGAGGACCGGAATTTGACACATGTGCTCTATACTATCCATATGAGTGAGTATGAGAGTGCCTAGTTGATTGTTTAATGGCTCTGTGACGGACTGGTGATCTATTCAATCAAATTTTATAGATACACTTCATGACAGTGTCATCTCAGGGCACTTCACAGACATCAAAGCCAATTCATCAAACAGCCTAGAAAGGGAAACCATAAGATTGCATCAAATCTTGAATTTGATTCAATCCCCAGCCAGAGCAAGCATTAGGCGACAGTAGGAAGGAAAACTTCCTTTTAACCTCCAGCACAACTCGGCTCAGGAAGGACAACCATCAGCTTCACCTGATCGGGTGGAAAAGACAGAAAAGACAGATTAGTACTGCAACAACATTAACACTGCAGCTTTTATCCAGTTTTTTTATGTCAGATACCAAGTTGTTATGACAAAATGACCACCACAAACAAGACTCAAGACTATCCTAGCTGTAGTCATGTCACATAGGGAGGGAATTATACACATTAGCAGAATATGTTGTAACCATCAACTTCTAGATTAGCAATTGTTTTTCTTGAAAGAGTAAAATAAGTTATTTGAAACAAAATGTTTTCCATGGAAAAGGAATTATTGAGTTTGTGACCTATGATTGTATTCTGCTTTTCATATGTTCACCAAAGTACACCAACTTTTCTTATATAAAGATCAGACTTTTGAGTTTAATTTGGGGTAAAAAAATCTACTAAATCAAATAGCATAAATATTAGTTCCCAGAAAATGTTCTATTGGGAATACCTAAATTTTTATCTAATGTCAACATACCTTTTTCTTATATAGTGAATAATGTATGGTGCCCACGGAAGCTGACATTTTCAAAATACTGCTAATTATGCTGAAAAAACAAAAACTAAATGGCAACACAGACAAGAGAAAATTCTCCTATTTTGCTGTGATTATAATTTATAAATGTAAAACAATTTAAAAAGTTTCTTTTAAAATGAAATTATTTAGTCTTATGTGTCTGGTATAGTTTAGCATTTTTAGCCCTTTTCTTTTAATCTGCAGGCCAATCAGGAGGCTTTGCAGCATTCATATGCTACTTTGCTGTCTTTCTCTTTCTTACAGTTTTATTTTACTGTCAGCACTGTAACATAAAAAGCGTAACAAGAATACTCTGCATGTATAAGGTTTGAACTCCCGCAGGCTCAGCTTCCATCAGCGTGTCTAAAATATCCTACATGGCACAAAAAAGTTGAGGAAAGAAACAAAACAAGGAAACCAATCTTACAACAGAGAAGAAAGTGATGAAAACACCATCACAAATGTACTCTTTGCCTGCAGGTACAAATAACTTCAAAGATCCGTCAGACAAAAAGACAGGAATTTTCACTTTTACCCTAACTTCTTTTCTTTTATTTCTGGGGATGAGGCGGGAAACTGCAGGACAAACGTCTCAGGTTTGGCGATTCCTTCACAGCCCTGGTTATAAAAGCATTCTGTTAGTGTGGACTGCTTCCAGCTCAAGGTGAACAATCCAACTATTGAACACAAGAAAAAAAAGTTTGACCTCAGGCAATCTCTAACTGTTCTATCAATATGACCTAGACTTGTATTTCTCTGGTAATCTTCCAGCAGATGGAATAATATGGACTTTGCGTGCATATTATAATAAAAACTGACAAAGACCACCGGTAGTCTGCATTTGCATTATGTCTTTAAATCACAGGCTGGAGTCTGAATTATAGGTTCAGTGAAATGAGTGATAAATGTACTAGTCCATTTGCAAAAGCTGATATTTTCCCATATTTACAACTTTATTGAATCCTCTATGAACGATCAACATGGTCGTTTTCGGAGCCTTAAAAGCAATAAATATGCAAACACAGCACATCTATATAAAAAAGCCCTTACATGCCATTAAATATTTAGAAGCTCTGCATAAAATAGTTGTCGTTTATGAAAACAAGACACCAACACACACAGCATCCACACATGTATATATATATATATATATATATATATACCCTCTTTTCCATTTCCTTAGCAGAAAATTAATTCACCGGGTTTTGTACATGCATTATGGGCTTTTATCCTTTTACCTGCTGTTTTCGCTTCATCTGTGTTGTTGTTCATTTGCAGGAGATGAAATCATCATTACAAATGCTGGGAAACTTTATGGACTTTAGGCATCAAACCTTCTCAAATCAGATGAAAGCAACACTGCTGGTCTCCTTGTCAAAACGTCACGTCTCTGCAGTTTTGCTTCTCTTTCATGAATATATTCTCTTTTCAGAACTCTTCCTGTTGCATTGTGCTTTTCATATTCCTTAAACGTATTATCCACTGTATACAAGAAACCGACTGATTTAATATTAGTTTGTTTATCCTAAAAAGATGTTTTTTCTTTATGTTAATAATGTTGTGATGTGTTTTTCTTTACTTATTGCAGGAAGATGTGTTCAAACAGCATCGTGCATCAAAAAAAAACCCAAGGAAGCCTGGCTAAGCTGACTTTGGAAAAGATGTTCCCTGCCCTGCTGAGTCCTTGGCAGCTGCAACAGAAGCTGCAGAATGTATTGTAATCTCTTTGGGGAGTTAATAATCTGCAATGTTCTTACATAAATTAATTGATAATTACTTGAAAGAAACCAAAATGAGAAGAAAGCAAATTTGAAGTGATGCTAATGAGCAATGATTGCATTTTTGAAGATGATTTTTAAAATTCCCTCACAACTTTTACATCAATATGTTGAACCACTGGAAAACATTTTCAATATTTGTTAAACATTTTAGTTTGATCACCAAATAAATCACAAATACATCATTTTTCTAGTAATTCCCTAATTCATTTGGCTGTAATATTGCAAAGACAAAACAGATTTTTCGCAATACGTTCCTTCCCGCCTCCTTTTATTGACCTACTTCTCTGGATGCTAATATGTCAGGAAGGAGAAATTTGCTTAGATTTGTTGTCTGACATCACATTCTTGTTAGCCTTCTTATTTTTAATGGACTCTTTCCTTTCCAGGATGACACGACACAAACACATGCAGAGAAACGCGTTACTTTAAAGGAAGAAAACAAGCTTTTACAGCTAAGCTTTTTTCCCACTTGCTACATCAGTGGCGAGCTTCAGCACTGCTCAGACCTTTTATGGCTGATCACTTTAATCAAAATACACTCTGTGGTAGTAAGCAGCAGTGTGAGAATCAGTAGGTGAGAATCAGTAGTTGTAAAATATATTTGGGACTGCTAGAGAAGCTACGGCTTACGCTGAGATATGTGGAGATGTAACCCATGGATGGTATATGTCTAAGCCGTAATTTGATGAGCAAGCATGTTATTTTCACTCAAGTGTCTGATTTGTGTCTATGCCCTTGTTCCAGCTTTGATGGAAACATTTGTGACCAAGGTCCTGTTTACACCACAACGCTGAGACGGTAGAACACAAACGTTTGGTTATGTTCTAGCACCTCATTTTTATGGTTACCGAGTTTTGGGTGGACAAAACTGCAAAGATTTAACAAAGGCTTCCAGAGGGAACTATTCTTGCAATGCAAGCCGAGTCCTGTCTCTGCAAACTGGAGTTGGAGTTTTTGAGTTAAAGTGATGTTTTTTTTAGCCATCCTGCACTTGTGCACCCTCCCTAACTTTCAAAAAGCACAACAATGGTGGACCTCCATGTAATGTTTGTGCTGCTGCACGTTTTTAATTCATTTGGTCTGTTGAAGCAAAACCTGTTTTCAGCGGAACATTTTTTGCTATTAGCAAAAAACACAGAGGTGGCATGGGCCAGATTAACTAGCCGTTGTCACGCAACGCTTCAGTTGTTGCGTTTCTTAGTTTTATGAGGAATCAATGCACACTTGGATGTGTTGTTACAAAGTTGACAACACACCCAATGAGATGAGAACTGAGAGAAATATAAGGTCAGAAAACGATCATGTCTAACTTCATATTGGTATAAACAGATCAAAATATCCAGCGTTGAATGAACTTTGCTAGTGTTAAAATAACTGGAAAGTGTTGACATGTACACTCGCTGCTGTTTGCATTGAGAAGATCACTAAGTTATGCTTCAAATGGAGCATGCAGCATGGTTCTTTCATAGAGCATAGAGGTTCTTTCTATGCAAGTGTGGAAGGAAGCCACACTTTAAAACCATACACTCATGAGGTTAATTGGCAACTTCCAGGAATGCTTGTGAAAATGCATGGTTGCTGTTGTAACCCTGAATAGATTAAGTGGGCAGTCTGTTCATTTGTTTGAGTATTTCTTGCAATCTAGATAGATAGAGTGACTCCATGAATATAACAAATATTCTCCTTAAAATGCTTAAATAAACCACTAATTGTTTTTTTAGATACTTTTTCTCTTGTTTTCTTGCATGTTAAAATGTACCATTTCTGCTGCTATGTACTTACTTGCTTTAACATACTTTGTTGCAATTTAATAATAAAGTCTTGTTCGAATGAATGTGCACACATTCTGTAGTGTCTGCATATCTGTATTGGGAAAAGTTAAGTTCTGAATCTCTGATGAATCTATTTGCAAACCATCCCCAAAATATTACAGAGATAGCTGTAATGTGAAACACAGTGTGGGTGAAAACTGCGGTGCAGGTACAGAAGATGTATTATGAGCAAGAGATTCACTGTGTGGCAGCTGTAAATGTGTGAATAAAAGCACAATTATAACTTTCCCACATCACGTCACTAAATGAACTCATCTGATTCACAGATTATCACAGTGACAGAGAAGAAAATAACAGCTTGAATGCCATTTCAGTCACAGAAAAAATGGATCCTTTAAAGCCAGGTATGATATTTTTTTACATGCAATGTTTTTGCAATTTATACTTTTGAGCAGAAGGAAAAACAGATGGTGGCACAATTTCAACACAGTTTGAAACTGCCACCGTTTCAATAGTTTATTTAATTGTAAGCTAAACACTAAACAGATATATTTTCTGTCCTTAAATTTTATTTGCAAACTTTAGCTAGCATTGCCAACTTTAAGCTTGCTTGGCACAATTGATCAATTGATAAAATCTTTGCAAAACCCTACCTAAAGCTCTTTAAGTTTTATATATATATATGTTAATGATACTTTAAATATTTGTTTAAAACCACTTGGAATTATATCTAGCACTGAACATGGCAACGGAAACTTGTAATGTTGTGATTGGTTTAAACCTCACAAGTCTCTGATCATTTCTGATCATTCCACAGTTAAAATGAGACCTGGTAGGTTTTGAACATATACCATGGGTCACCTTAGTAATTCTGCTATCATCACAGGATAATAAGAACTTGCTGCATTTTGATTCACTGCTCATTGGTAGGCTGAATGAGAAGTTATGGCGGGTAACAGCACTTGATGCTGTCTGTTCACTGGATAAAATGTTTCATTTCTACGTCATACATTGTATGTGTGTAAGGACATGT
>JBAMIG010000017.1:4781845-4796829 GCA_037177335.1 Kiunga ballochi | reverse complement strand
TTCGGTGCATTTGTTCAGTTATGTGTCCACACAGAGCACTAATTAGCCAATCACATGACACACACACAATCACAACTTGGTGCATTCAAACATGTAGACATGATTAATGTGAATTAGGGATTTATAAATATGCCACGGTTGTAGGTCCCAGACATGTTTACAGAGAATGTTCAGAAAGAGAGAATATCCAGCAGCAGCTGGGGTTTATAACCAAGGTAAAGGAAAACCATCCCTGAATGCACATGTTCAACATTACAGGAGATTACAGCAGCAATTGTTCTTGCTGTGCAGGTTTGATGGTAATCACAGATCTTTTTTGGGCAAAAAGACAAAAGTCTAACCTGTCCACAGTGTCTGGCGTCCAATCTACACTGTGGTAGGCTATGTTAATAATACCACTCATTCTAAAGGCACGCTCTGAGTGTGCTGGTGGCAGGAATACACAAGTAGAGTTTAGCAAGTTTTGCAGTGGAGCTTCCAACTATTCCAGGGGATTAGTCTTGTCTACCTATGGAGCTAAAATGTGGCTGCAGATATCAGCTTTAGTCCAGACAGAGAAACACCTGGTAACAAAATTGGCTTGCACAGGGTAATTATTTACCTAATGCTGTGATTTTCATAGCCTCTATTTGGTCCATTTGGATATAACTGGTTTTAAAACGTAGATCAATAAGTCATTCAATGTTAAGAAGACTTTCTGTGGCAGTATCATCATACATTTAAGTAAGTTGTGATAGTTGACTTGGTGAGTTTGTTGAGGTTTGTATCATCTTCAATGGATATCAAAACCTTTTCATTCAAGAGATGCAGCACAGATTTAGCATTTGACACAGTAACGTTTTGCTCCCCAGAGAGGGAATTGGTGAACAGAGGAAGAGGGTTCAGGGCTTTGTGGACAGCATCCACAAGACAGGTCACCATCACAATGCAAAAGTCTCACTTATCAGTTTGTGCTGAGGTAGGAGCAGTATCTTTTTCCAGTAAATGAAAAACACAACAACAACCTTTCTGGTAGAACCAAATACACTTTTGACTCATATGTTAATCAATCTCCCCTTTGTGGTGAAGAAAATCATCCCTCTTTTCTCTTTTTTATGTTAAAAATTATGTTTGGGACTTTGATAAAAATCGTACGTTTAACTGTTTTTATAAGCGGTTCTTTTATGTAAGACAGGTTTTTTTTAGCTGCTGACATTTTTCGGCTACATCCCATAGCCTTCTTCAGATGCATCCCGCGATGGTGCATTGGCGTGTCTTTTCCATACAGCAGGGAGCGCTTTCACCCCATACTGTCCGATGCCTTCTCCAGGATCCCATCCCAAGAATGTGAAAAGGTGTATATTCCTTTGTCCCGGTTCATAGTCTTTTGTGTGTGCTTCCTAATCTCCATAGCCTCCCTGCTCCAGCATTATTTGTTACTTTTGTGATTGTTGGGAATTTGTCAAGTGAATGTGCCAGTCACTACCAACAGCAAGATGTAGCCAGATTCCAAAACACAGCAGCCATTCAAAGAAACTGGTTTGCAGCATTCTCATTTGTGACACAGACCTGTCGATCTTAATGAAGGCCTGGGACCCTAGAGTATCTCCAAGTCCCTGGCTGATCATGTCTCCAGAATGATCTTCATGGAAGTATAATGTTTGCACTCGCTCTGCAGAGCCCACTTCTCATCAATGTAACAAATGAGGTTTACTTAAGGCTGAAATGTCTGACTGGTCCAAATGGCTGGGGTTATTGCAAAGTACATGATACTATGAATGGATTGATGGATAGATTATCTATCTGGATTTCCAGTCAAAGAGGTAAGAAAGTTAGAATAAACAGAATTAAAGTATTTTTACAGACATTCTCTAAAACAGTCCTGATGTCTGCACAGTGAAATAAATGCAGGACAAATTATGAATGGTTATAGTCACTTTCCCTGCAGGACTGTAAACATAGTATACAGATAAACATCAGAACATCCCCAAAAAATGGGCTCTCTGGTACTGCAAGTCATGTTCAACCTACACTGAAAGCATGCATGTTAAGATCCATCCATGTTAATCAACACATTTTGGATGACATCCCATGTGAAGCCTGGCCTGACCCTTTAGTGGTAAAGACATTTAAAGCTTGACTCCAGTAGGTCAATTTAATTTGTGCCCATGTTCTGGTGTTTTCCTGCCGCAACACACCTGACACACATCAGACTTAATTAGCAGAACTGCACAAGGCTACTAATCACTCAATGATTTGAGTCAGGTGTGGTACAGGGAAACCAGCCTATTTCCTGTTCTCTCAGAACAGCAGTGTGAATGCTGGCATGCTGAAATACTTTAACTGTAATGCTCAATAAGTCTATTTGACCATAAATTATAATATTTGAAGAGATTACATTTTAAGTTAAAAGGTTTTAACTTAAGCTTAAGAGGTACATATGTAGCTTTACACTACACAATGCATCAGTGACACACCCAACATATCCTGAAAATTTAATCAAAATCCATCAATAACAGCTGGAGTTATGTTACAAACAGGCACACAAACAAACAGGCACACAAACTCTGGCAAAAACATTACCTCTGCGAGGCAAAGTAGAAGCTGCATAATGCCCTTCGATGTGTCCATTTGAAGAAATTATTAGACTTCATAGAAGCAACCGCACCTCTGCGTTGTCCATTTATTTCTGACTATGCATACCTTGTTTGGCATTATTCCTTAGTAGTTTTATATACAGTGTTGACTGCATAATGTGCTGGTAGCGCTGGGTTCCCGGTCGTCTCGTGACAAAGCTGCAATCCATTCATCTTTCTGCACGATACCGGGAATCTGTAGAACAACTTGCCGTACTTTTGGCCCTGCCTTTTAGGCTACTACACCCAAATGTGGAGCATAAAATCATCATTTAGACCATGAAGAATACTCCACTAACTACAATCTGTCCTATTTCAACTGGTCTGAGACTAGAGTACTGGCCGTCCAACATGGCGGGAAAATAAAGTCAGGTGTCTTGGTGACGTCAGCTGCCTGTCCTCTATAGAATCAGACAACAGTCAAGCTGCAACAATGTCATGACAACAATACAGCTGGTGACAAGCAGCTCAGATGCTGAACAGCTCAGGCAGCTGAAGCAGTTTGCAGGGTATTATGCACAAAATGGACCAATCCCTGAGCTGAAATTGTACTCTGTCTCATTACATTGTTTAAAAAAAGTTAAATAACTGAAAAACCTTTAAATTTAGAATGATCAAAAGTCATAATATATCTACTGAATGAGCTGAGGATTTTACTATTTAAATGGGTTTAGGAGAACAAAAGACACACAAAGGGAAGAAACTATTTAACCATTTAAATTAGCTTCTGTCATTTTCCACAATAAGACACATGTTCTCTAACCCCTCATTCACCACATAGGGTTACACTACATTACTACATAGCACCATTATTCCATTGGCTGTAACTATGACAACCGTAGTGCTCTTGAAGACATTGCAAACATGGTCCAAAATCGTCTAATGATTTTATTTCTCCATTTAATATTTAATTCTTTATCCATACTATATCTACTCAATGAAAACAGAATAAAAAAATGTTGATTTATAGTGTTTTGTTGACCTTTTTGGTTGTTCATGTTGCATCCGCCATTGTAAGCTGCACTTACCAATGCATTGTGGTCTGTTTTAAATCGTCTGGTGGCCATTGATGCTCACTACGTTTCAAGATGAATTGTGGATAATTTTGAATGCAATATTTTTTCAATATAGGACACTATGTAGGGTATATGTATTTATAGTATAGGTATTTATGCATGTTTCATTCATGTTTCTTTTGCATGTGCAGACTGTAAACCCTTTGTTTGGGCATGTTCCGGATTTTATTCATATCAAGACAAGGCAGAACGAAATGCATTAGATGAAGCAAATTACAGCTTTCAGGTTTCAGCAGCAAAAGATCATTTATCTTTTTTTTTCTTCTTTTTTTTATCCCAGAGGCCGGAGTTGGCATCAAGGACAGACAACTTGACACTGACAAAAGAGTGACTTGGGCAGTTTTGGCAGTGGGCTCTTCATATAGAAATAAAAAGAAGCTAGTCATATTTTATTTTTACTTCAGCACATCATGGGATTAAGTAGCAGTTATTACTTATGAGAGGTGACACACACATCATCAAACAGCATATTTGCTGTTTATGGAGCTGATATATCTCCAACATCCCTGCATCTCAGACTGGAGAGAGCAGTAAGTGAACTGCGTTGCTCAGGTTTAAGAAGTAGTTCAATGATATGTTATATAAATGCCCCGGACATCACTGTAATAATTAGTATTGACGGATAGCTACTTAGATTTTTTTAACTGTAACCCTCTACTTACTTATGCTTCCATTTTTTAAAAACACCCCAAGAGTTATAAAGCTCTGAAGGAATCCACCCCGAACCTCTCCATTAGGGTCATTGCCTTCATCCCACTGTCCAGTCAGCCATCTGTAGTGGTGTTACTCTGTTTGGGAGAGTGAGTGTGTGTGCCAGTGGAAGATAAGAAACAATGGAGCAGAGTGACAGGAGGAGCAGGCAGTTATGCTTAACAGCATCTATCCACAGCACATGTGTCTTACTCCAGTCTTCTCCAGAGCTATTTACTTGCACAAAGGCCCAATCCCATTTCTAATTCTTACCTCCACCCCTTGCCCCTCACCCTTTCAAATGGTGCTACAAGGAGGGTCGGGACCTACAAAGCCCTACGAATTGAGACACCCCAAAATGATCGCATATGTCCTCAGTAGCAGTAGCAAAAGAGTAGATAAGCATGGCTCACTATGGAGCACCACTGTATGCTAATGCTAACATTACTGAAACTTCAAATTAGAACTTGCACCTTTTTTTCTGTGCACTTTATTAAGAGATTGACCATTACATGTTGAAATAACGTTAAACTATACAAATCAACGGATGTCATGATTAAAAAAACCTTTGTAGTGGAGAAAATGCTAGCATTTGTGAACCTCTGTTGTTTCGGCAGTAGCCATCACATCATCCTGGAATTTTTTTTTCACCCTCGGTTTAAAGTGTACTCCGGAAAAATCTTTGTTTGAAGGGGTGTATAGCCCTATTACTTACCCCTTTCCCTCTGTCCTCATGGGGATTGGGACACCCCTACCACTACACGTGACCGCGCAATAGGGGTAGGGCCAAGTGGTGAAATGGGATTCAGCCTGTAGCAAATCAAATGGATCCATCCAACAGGTTCCGGTAAATCCATTAAGTTTAGTCAGCCGACCCTCGAGGACTGGAGTTTGACACCCCCAATGTACAGTGATGTATTGGTTTTTGCATTGGTTTTGGCCAGACTGAAACCTCTGGGGCTGAATACCCTGGGAAAGCTGGTTGAGAGCCACTGAGAGGTCTTTCAAGACCAAGCGGCAACTTCTTTTGGAAATACAAACTCTGGCTTTTGTGAAAGTGATAACAATTGCAGTAAGTAAACACTTCAAATTGGAAGTATATTAATCGAACTGTTGGAGCATACTGGGATATATAAACCTACTGGAAATTTCATCTTGAATGGAAACACTGTTTTCACACAATATGAAATTATTGATGCTGAATTATCTGCATCCATATCCATTACCTGCATCCAGATCATGTCGTCTGAAATGCATTTCTTCCAAATTAACCATAATTTAGTCTCATCAACCAGATAGCATTATAGACAGTTAAAGGCAATAACAGTCTCTCAGAGGATAAAAAAAAATCCTACCTCCACTGAAAATAATATCTCAACTATGCTTCGTACAGTCCAAAGTCGCAACATGGGAGTGAAAGCTTTCTCACAGAATAATTTCTTGCAGCTATCAAGACATCAACTCTGCTTCAGGGTCTTCAGTGATATCAGAACAAGCTGATGCAAGTCACTGGGGAATCATGAAACAATGCTCAGTTTTATCTTTTCAATAAAAATTTCATAAGGAATCTTTTTCCGGGCAAGGATGGGGACAACAAGTGTGAACAGCACTGTGAATGTGCCACAGAGACACAGAGTCAAACCACATTCACTTAAATGAAATAAAAATCCTGCACTGGAGGAGCTCCTGTGAATGATTTTAGTCATGTAGCGGTCAGTGTCTCAATCCATCGTGTGCTGTTCGGTGTGAAGTAAAATTGGAATAAAGAAATAAGCAGTGGCTGTGCTGCAGATATAAAAAGATGATTCTCATCAGAAAAGCTAAGTGCTGCTCATATGAGTTTGGAGCGTTGTCTTTATCTTGCAAGTGATTTTTTTTCAGCATGATTGGTTCATTTTTAGCTCGGACCCTTGTGACTCAAGGTGTCTTGCTGTCTTTGGGTTATCACTTCTGCTCAGACACCTGATAAATTATCAAATACATCTGCACGCCAGTAACTATTTTTACACTTCAGTAATCTTCACAGTAGGTTAAAAACCCCTTGAGGTCCTGGAGTTTCCATTTTCCAACTTTATTTTATTTTCTTTATCGAATACAGCGTTGCATTTTATCAGACTTCTGCTTTACTTCCCAAACTGTTACCTTATCATATAAAGTGCTCTTTTGTGATAAATTAAACCTTCATCTTATTTAGTTTTTTATGCTCAGACTCTTTCGGGCAGATTGACTGGTGCTGCATAAAGAGTGACAAATTCTCTGTTGACTGTCCTCCTTTTTCTCTGTGTTTAATTCTACATGCATTTTTTTCACAGAAACGTCTTTATTTTAGCAATCAAATAGGATCTGCCTGTCTTTCTTTCAACAAATGCAGCCTGAGCTGTTCAAATATAAATGTGCCCTTCACTTTGCCCTCTTATTGGCTTTTATTTTAGGTATTCAGCTGCAGCAGCCAGAATTCTGAGATGGCCTATTGTATGAAGCTTTGTCAGTGGGGATGTTAGACACACACACACCTTCCCTGAATTGGGATTTCAGGGTTGCTCCCGGTCATATCTGACCCTTTCTTTGTGAAAGAACTTTGTCATTTTAGAGACAATGACCCCCCCATTTATTTATGAAAGGTTTTTGTCTATACAGGCTGATAAAGATGGTTAAATTGCCGAGATTCTTAACAAAACTGGAGTTCAATGTTTCTTGTTTATTGGGTACAGTTGCACAGATGTTATTATGGTTACTAAAATACAACATTGAAATCAAATACATAATTGATAGAAAACTGCAGATGGAAGCATTTCCTGGTATAGATTTGGTCCCCCAATGATGGTGTCTATAATAATAATGATGATTATACTCCAGAAAAGCAACTACAGTATATTATCACATTTAGTCTCTGCACATTCAGCACATTCCTGGTTACAGCACATTTCCTCTCTAAGAGGCTTGTGGCATCCATAATGAAACATCCATATTGATGGGAATGACAATCGGCCCATCAATATGGGGTGGGGGACAGAAAGAAGGTGGAGGGGGTGATGGTTGGGGGTGAAAGGTTTAATGATGAGAGCAGAAATTAAATGTGTCTTGAGACCAAAGAGTTTTGGAGTAAAATTTAGACATTGCATATATATTTTCTATTTAGACATGTAACTTCTGCTGTTAGAAAGCATTGATGGGGTCTGTTTGGATACAACAAATATGCTTTTTTGTTTGTTTGTTTGTAATGTTGAGCCAGGCAACAACCAAAACAAACTATCAGTTGATGCTCATTGAGACAAGTTAGTGTGTTTGTGTACAACAATTATAGAAACTTAGCTGTATTTTGACTAAATAAACCTCTTAATATCTGAAGGAAGGTCTGAAAATGTGCAAATAATTTCCACATTTATTTATTTATTTTGAGCTTAGACACGACATTTTTTAATTGCTTTTGTTTGTTAATTGTTACATTTTGTAGAACCAGAACTCTTTCAGTTGTCTCAGCAGCTTTGTTTTGCTTTTTAAGAAGAACTGAATTGAGAATATTCAGAATCAGAGGCCCTGCTTTGGAATGGTTTTAATCACATTTATGTCTAATTTATATACTAAAATAAAAAGTATGTAATTTATGTAAAATGTAAATAAAACACAAGGCAACTATTCACAATTCTCATAATGCCGCATTTTACTCCCAGTCAAACATAAATGAGACTGGAAGACTGGAAAATTGAATGAGACGTATCATAAACAGCTTGATGAGCATTTAATACATAATTAGGATGATGGCACAAGTTCAAAGAGTCTAAAAACACAATCAGTTATCAAAGAAGTCTTCTAAACAAAGCCTCCTGAATGTGAAGAGGTTTTCCATCTGCAACAAAATATGCCAATAAAAACTGCAAAACAGGTTCTGGAAAATGTTCCTCAACACAAACATTTTTCCACCATCTTATCAACCAAGGATCAGAGAATCAGGAGGAATGTCTGTTAGCATGTGATACTGTTTTAGGTTAAAACTTGAGGCTGATAAATGCGGTGCATATAGGCAGCACTGCACTAAACCCTGGCAGGATGGGAAAACTGTTGAACTCAGGAACCCTTCCAATATGTCTGTGATTCATTATCAACACCAGAATAGACCCAATTTTATCTTCCATCAATAAAACTGTCTCATTTTACATTGTTGTCAAAGTCTTCCTGCTGAGTAAAAAATCAGAAAAAGTCCTGTTTAATTTTTTCCATCCTGAATTGTTAACATCTTAACCAAGTATCCAAATAATAAGAAATGTTTTTTTTAAGCAAAGGATTTTGCACTTTGTAAAAAATGAGGCAGGGTGTCAAATTTGTAGCTTCTCTATTGTAGAACAAACCCTGTACCTCAGCAGTTTGTAGTTTGGAAGGGAGAATGTTTTTTCTGCTAAGTTAAATATGGAGAGTTACGTTTTTTGCATTGGTATTTTGGCATTTTGGTGTCCAATAGTGTCACAATAAGGTAGCCTATGTTGTGCCTTTGTAGATTTTTGTCAAATTTAAACACAGAATCCTCTCTTTAAGTTAAAATGAATGAGAAAACTTGGGCTTGTTGGTCATCTTTGCAGAATACAGCATCAACATATTTCACAGCAGGACAAGTTGTCAATGTTAAAGCCTGCTTTGCTGAAGCTGTGGCTTGCAGAGTATCAGTGAGGAGAGCACCTTTCCCGGATCATCTGACAGCAGACGGCTCCTCCCCGCTTCCCCTCCTTCTACGCAAAGCAGCGGCTTGGACACAACTCTCTCCGCGTTTCCATAAAAAGGCGCGTGTGTGCGTGCGTCGGAGTCGAGTAATCTACTTTGAATAAGCAGGGACTCCTTTACTTCCCACCGGCGAGTGCTTTCCAATGCATCAGTGATGAGAGCAGCAGAGAAGAAAGACGGACGCGTTTCTCTTCTGTGGACCAGCGGTGCGCCGGAGCGCACTCCGTGGTTCAGCATCATCACCATCCTCCGCTCTTGAAATCAACCCAAATCCAAGAGGCGCGCTGAGACCCCTAACAAATCCTCCGTGCGAGGTACCAGCTATATTTTCCTCTACTTTGCCTGAGTGAAATGCGCCGATCCCATGAGACACAGAGGCTCTCGTTAAGCTTTCATTCAACACTCCAGTCAGTGAGTAAAGAATGTTTTGTCCTGAATTCACGGGCGATTAATTTACCCAGTAATACGCAGGGATAAAACCCACTTATCGCCATGCAGAGAGCTACATCTCATATTTTATAACATGATCATACACTGAAGCTGGTGCTTTTGCCTTCTCCCTGCAGCTTACATTTAAATCCTGGGTAATGGAATATTGATCAAACTAATTAGAATGCTACAATAAATTATCCACAGAAGATCCCGTGAGTGGCTTTCTCTAGTGTGACAACAGCTCCCCTAAAAGTTTATCTTTTAATCCTTTAAAAAAAAATCTAAAATTCTTCTTCAACTGAAGTTCTACATGTAATGCTGCATGTAAAAAAAAACTATTATGATGCTCGAGTCATGGTAGACTCCATCAGACAAGAGCAGCTGATGATAATTGCCACTCTCCTGCTCTTGGTGAAATGTAGCCTTGATGTGGCGTTGTTTTTCTCTCTCCCCCATCATCACGTCTCCTATATCTGGTATCAGACCAAGCCTAGTGAAATTCCAGCTGCTTTAACTGACACAGGATGCAAATTGCCACAGGCTGTGCAATTCACCTTTGATTATGAGCATGTGGGTGTTGGATTGTGTGAGCCTGTGCTTTTAGCAGCACAATTTCTCAAAGGCATTACTTGCTATTTGTCTGGAATAAGTTTCTGTAATGAAAATCAAATGGGAACATAAGGCACTGTTTATCAGCTGCAGCCCAATCCTATCCCTTGGCTAAAAGTAGTTTTTAATTGGTTTGCATTTAAAATGGTTTTGATCTTTTGCAGTGTTTAATCATCAGATGCAGTCATCCTCCTGTTGTAACAATTGCTGTGAAGGTTTAAACTGATTATTACTCTGAGAGATGCTGACACACACACAATTCTTTTAATTATTCTGTAAATTTACCAGAGTAAACACATTTTTTTTAATTCAAGCAGCAGTTAGAGGATTGAATCTATTTGAAAATGTATAAGTCAGACACGTGTGATGGGTTATTAATCAAAACACGAAAGTGTTAAAAGTTGAAAAACAACTGCATCATAAATATATATTTTTAAAAAAAATCAGCACCTAAAAGACTTTAATTAACAAATAAATTGGTCAGAAAAGTGAGATATGGTGTGAAAAAGAGTTTGTCCCTAAATCCAGAACAATTGTTTGGCTTGAATCTCATCCTGAGGGAAAATGTGTGAACCTAAAGCGAAGTTTGAAAGAAAACAGCGGAGCTGCATCAGTGGGGGGGGGGGGGGGGATCAGCGTGACAGTAAGAAAGCTCTTTGGAGTCTGGCTGTAAATACGGTGGCGGTTTTGGGAGGTGTTATGATTTCTAAATCCCGAGAGAAACCTTGAAGTGTCTCTGTGATGAATGAGCGGACAAACGCAGAGGGTCAGTGCATGTTACACAACAATAAAAGAACAGTTTCCCACTCCCTCCTCTTCTTGTCCCTTCTATATGAAACTGCTAAGTATACAATTTCTTATAACTTTGTGTTTAACATAGTTTCTCCATATGAGTGAGGAGGGGAGAAAGAAAAGGAAAACAAAACCAAACTTTTTATTCCCGCACAAGTTTTTCCTATCAAAAGTAACAGAATGTAACAAGAGAATTGCATTAATATTTGATGAAGCTATGTTTCCTAAGTTAAATGGAGGAAAACTATTAGCTGAGGCATATAGGAGATTTGTTAGAAATGCTAATGAATTCCTAAGTTGTTCTTTTTTGTGGTTGTAGAGCTTGGTTGAGTTTCCCTCAAGAGACAAGAGACTAAATAGCTTGAGAGTCAGCATTTTTCTGCAAAACGTGCAGATTGCATTCTTAAATCATTTAAATCTGTAGCAAAATCCAGCTGAATTGAAAACAAATCAAAGTATGTGTGAATATTAGTGGGTTTTAATCTTTATATAAATGCAATTAGGTAGATTGTAAAGAACCTATGCCTGGCTGACATCTGTAGTTTTTGTATATCCCACATTTGGCCTTGAGAGGGAGTGTGGCTGTCCAAATGTGCAAGGTCTTTATGCCTTTGAACCATCTCTGGTTCTCAAAGGGCCTGTAAACACCATGTCAAAGCGGGCTTATTAGCACTAAAGCCAACATATTACATACCATAATCCTTGTTGACCCAATTTAGATCCAACTCAAAAACTCGTTATAACCTTTATTCAACCAGGACACGTGTCTTTAAGATCAAAGAGTCCTGGCAGATAGCACTTGTCAGTACTTAAATTGAGCCATAAGTGCTAAAAGTGGCCTGAGTGTGTGTTCAGATTGAGCCTGAGTGTGTATTCTGTAACATTGTCATTCCAGCAGGTTGAACGGTTGAGCCTGTTGGTTTAGCATTACCTTTGATGAAAGCTACCTTTAATGCCTTTGTATGTTATGTTTTGAATCTTGTAGTTGCGTGATGAGCCCTGAAGTGACAGAATTTCCCCACAAAGAGTTTTTCACTGTCTGATTAACTAGCGTTATCTCTATGCAATGTGAGAAAAATAGTAGTGAGTGTGGAGGAGCTGCGAATGGCAGAACAGGTGTTAAAAGCCATGAATGAAAAAGTAACAGTGATGTCAGCGAGCTGAGATAACCTTTGAGGTGTACCTATTGCAGAACACAGCAGTTTTTTCCACTCATTGATAGCTAATACGGCATCCATCTGGCTTCATGCCTTTTCAGTGAGCTCTCTTCAGCCAGCAGAGTCTAGTCTTATCTTTTACTTCCTTTTTAAACAGTGTAGTTTCTCTGCCGTAGGACACAAAACATCAGGGTTTAAGGTGTTACAAAAACTTTCTTTTTAAATTTATAGGCCTATACTTTTTTAATAATGATCAAATAAACTACTGACTAGTGATTGAAAAATATTGTTTACACACAAAGGGGTTTTGGTAGACAGGATAATAGGCTATTTAATCTGCTTTATAGGCTATACAGTATAAAAAAGATGAAGCCATTTACTTGTTTTCAATTAGTTATAGACCACTCAAACTTGAAGTTTGTTAGTGTGAGTTAGCAGCTAGGCTAACTGCAAGGTTTAAGCTAGTTTTATACTTGTACAACTTCCTGTACAGCATCACCATTGTATGCTATATGTAGGTTTGCAGAGGCCTCTTCCTGACCTAATGTGCACCCTGCTTGCAGTACAGTTACACAGAATACTCTCTCTTGATTATTGATGATTAATTGATTTGTGATTGTGTGTGTCTGGATTTCTGGAGCTTCTTGCTAAATTTATGTTGTAACTGCAAAATGATGCTGTGATAATCCTTCTGTGTTCTGGTAATTAGGCCTAGATTATCATTTCAGATGTTAAAAGGCAAAAGACAAATCACATGGTAAAACAAATGGGATTTTTTTTTCTAGGTAAAGGTATAGGTAATTTATTATTCAATTCTAAATTGGAAATTTAAAAAAATAAAAACTTGGCTTTTGTTTTTTGACCAAGGTACATTTTATCTGTCTGTTTTTAGGGCATAAAACGCACCAGCAGAATCCAAGAACAAGCTATATTTTCATTTTGTGCTAAAAACAACAATGGGAAAACAAACAAACAAACAAAAAACTAGAAATATTTTTTTTCTGTTTTGGATTTAGCAATAGAACCCCACAAATCCAAGAAACTTTTTTTTTTGTTTAAACAAAATGAGAAATACCATTCTACATTTTGTTTTATTGGTGGGCAGTACATTAAAGCCCACTGGTGCAGTGCCTTAAAAATGAAGACAAGGGTAAAGCTAATTTTTTATTCTAAATTAAATTAAGCTTTAATTCTAAATTAAAGCAAGTCTTGTACATACTTACTTATTTATAATTAGAAATATCTAAATAAAAAAATCTAATAAATAATTTCCCTGAGGGAGTCGTCCCAAAGGGTTTATTGAAGTTAAGTCTAAGTCTGCTTACAAGATGTAGGCTAGTTAAAGTGAATCAGTGATTTATCTATATGTAGAGCTTTCATCACTATATAAGAAAAGTGACCACATCACATTATGATACTTTATTAAAAATAAAATGTTTTTTTTAAAGTAAGAAAATGTTTACAACTTGATTCAAGGAATTGTTGCAACACAGATTATTGTGCAGCTGTTATACAATTAGATCTATTGAAGCAAAGACTCTTAATTTAGATCATTCTCATCAAGTAGAAGCATTTCTCTTTAATCAATGTATCTTTTTGACTTTGTCAGTCCCCACTCATTTGAAATGATACAACTTCTACAGTATTTGATATAACACATGATTGTATGTTTAGTACAGTATTTGCAGACTGAGAGAAGGTTTAGGGCAGTGGATAGAGTAACAACAGCTTTTTTTTTTCTAAATTTCAAAGTCTAATTGTGTATTTTTGCACAAAATAGGTTTGTGTATTTATTCTATTTAATTCCATTCAATTTCCTGTTCAGTCTGTTTATAGAGGAATACATTCATTACACAAGAAGGAGGATTAATGAGCAAGATGAGACCTGACAATAAACTGATTTTTTCCTTAAAAATAAGGACATAAATTTGAAATATGACCAGCTTCACCTAACAACTGTAAGATGTAACCTCTGGCTAAAACACTGAAGCCTTTAGACATCATTTCCTCTCAATGTTTACACATTGTCCTTAAAGTGAAACCTAAATAGTCTAATGTTATTTATCTTTACACCAGCAGTACCTAATTTCTCTCTACATGCTTTTTGTATTGCACATTTCACCGTTTTATCCCACTGTGCATGCATAGACACGTGTATGGACATGCAAGTGCACACACCCTAACCAAATGCATGTAGTAAAATATGTAGCTTCAGCCATCTAAAAATCAGACAAGAATAAACGTGCTTTAAACTCTTCCTGGGAAGTAAAGATGGAAACACTTGTGTTATTCTGAGAATTTCACAGGGACGCAGCTGAATCTGACATAATTTTAGTCATTTCTGAGTGGAATTGCGTTCTTTATTAAAGTATGTATTTCTTGTAAGTATGACAGCTGCAAAGCCTGGCAACAGCCAAAGGCTTTCACTCAGTCTGTTGATGTCATTCAACCAGCCAGGACCAGAATCATACCTTAAGGTCAAAAATCAGAGAGGGAGGCTGCGCAGTAGTCTGTAGGCAGAAAAGAGCACAGACAGGGAGGGAAGGAAAGCAGAAATAAGTGATCATCTAAAGTGCAGTGGCATATTGGTGAATTTTAATAACATAAACGATACAAAGAGAAAATGTAGAATTTGTAATGGAGGGATGAATCATATCGAAATTGCAGTGGCATTGATGCACAAGGTCTGTGTTGTTATTACCATCTTAAATAGCCCAAACACATGCAGCTATGTTATATATTCAAAACACAATAATAGCACACATTTTCATTTATGCCCTTTATGCCAAAACATTGGTCAAGCTCTACAAAAGCCTGAAGCGAATAAGGTGAAGAAGCATTTGGAAGAAATGAAAAACTGCCTCTTTTTTCTGTGCCTGGGCCAAATGATCTGGATTACT
>JBAMIG010000017.1:4740005-4750275 GCA_037177335.1 Kiunga ballochi | reverse complement strand
ACTCAAGCACCTTCCTATAGCTAATTTGTTTCAAAGGAAACCCCGTGTGCTTTTTCGTTTGGAGGGGAGAACAGAGACAGCTTAGTCCCACAGAAGTCTTCCATAAAATGAACGTACCTTAGGGGTGGTTGCTAATCCAGCTCAAGTGACAGCTCAAGCAGGTAAGTAAGCCAAACATGTGTAGGGGAGAAAAGATAAAAAGAAATAAACCTGTGAGCATGTCTTTTTGTATCATTCTGTAACACATATTTAGGATATTACTATTTGATTCAAGTTGATAAACTTGTAACGTATTTCCTGTTTAATTAAGACAGCATGAGATGAAATATTATCCTGAAAATCCAAAATGACTTGGAGTTAAAGTACCACAGAAGCTAGTAATTATTCAAATTTAGCTCGCTAAATGAAAGCTACAGGAAGCTGCACCTTACTCGTCTTATCAGACAACACAGTAAATGCAGAGCCGTAGAAAGGAAGGGTCTCCCATCCCTCCACTGTGCATGGTGCCTGTTTATAATGCTTTTGTTTTTCATGGTTTTTTTTCTTTTAACTGATACTTTTCCAGACTTGGTGATGGGCGTGAAACCTTCTCTGCTTGCTGTGGGGGAAGAAATAAAACGTCCTTTTGCAGATGTGACTTAGATTACAGAAAGTAAGACTCACTGAAGTTGAAACACTTTTCCCCTCTGCTGGTTCGGCATCATTTTGTATCCTAGAAGCCAGATGGTACGTGTTGATTTTAGTAGCTTTGAGGGAATTTCAGTTTAAACTGTTTTACTTTGATCCACTGATGCAATGCAACAAAAGCCTCTGACTATTTTTTAACGATTGAATTTCTTAAAGTTTTAAAGAAAGATTATATGCACACAGTTGCTTTTCAATGTGAATGTTTCAATATTTTATATTATTTTATTTAAGATTGACCAAAAATATTTTGTAATGAAGTGATGAATCACTTCACATCTGTTTTGTTGCTTATCTATAGCAGTCTGCCGGCCATAATACTCACAACAGCAGCAAACTTCAACACAGCTGTTTTTATTTACCAGAAAAGCAAATATGGAACATTTGAACCTTTCATTAGCCATTAAAGAACAGTTAGTCGAGTCTGTACAACATGCTGCCATATTTAAATATAAATACACAAAAACAACGCACCCACCAAAAGAATAAATAAATAAATATGTACCTTGAGGGGAAATAAAATGATTATACTACTAATGAATATAGAAATACAGTCAGAATGCACTTTGTGAAACAATTAGAAAAAGAATAATAATTGACCTTAACAAGCACCTGTATTTAAAAACTAAAGGGGTTTAGAGAAAGACTTGGACACATTACGATCTAATTTCTTTTACTTTAGGTTCCTTGTAACTGGAAACTGTTTTTACTGCGTTTTAAATTCAATATTAGTATTCCAAGCACAGTTAGGACATGTATGCCTGTTTTTAGAATTATTTTTTGTTTTTATGTGCACCATGTTTAGAGAGTAACCTGTTAATTGTTTGCCATGAAAACAAATATCTCTATAAGAGCACATTTCAAAATGTAAAATTAAAACATCAAGGTAATAGGAAAAAAGAATGGGAATAAATAAATAATAGAATAAAATATAATTTGGTACTGTATTCTATTTGATTGTATAGTGTTTAGCAGCAGGTGGACTAAAATACCTGTCCATTGCTTTACATTTAGATCAGAAACATTAAAAACAGTGAGCATGTTCATTGTATTGGTCTGGACATATCCAGATCCGGATATAAAATTATGTAGATTTTTGGCATTTTGGTTTCAGCATTTTCACATCATTCCTCTAAATAGAGACTATTCTGCTGTTTGCTGTGACGCTGAGACCATCCATATAAATGGAGTTTAAAAAGTTGAAACCTTTGAAGAACTGCCTCTGAGTTATACTTATTAAATCAACATGCTAATCGTTTAATCATCAGCTGAAATCCATGTTTATTTTAAAATTCTTAATTTCCCTTGTGAAAATGAAGCATCCAATCCAGAGCCAGCAGAACCCAGAGAAAGCCCCAGCTCCTCTAACCTCCAGTATTTTGTTGACTACTGTTCCAAATGATGGTCTTGGTATAGGTTCCCTCTAAGACTCGCCGATTCCACTCTAGAGAGTGTTTTCATTTCATTTAGTATGCATTATTCAGTTTGACCTCCCCAGACAGAAACTGAGGGGTCGGCATTATCATGCATATAAAAATGTTGTTCATTTATTCTTCTCTGTGCATAGCTCATTGATTCAGAAATTGGGAGCGTTCTGCTGCTCTCTCACACACACACAATTTTAATGAGTTTCCCACCTCAGCCAATAAAAAGAAGTGTACATGTGTGTGAGCAGTAGTTGGGAACAAAGGGGGGAGTAGCTGGTCAACTTGAGCACAGCCTTGTTAAAAAGTCAATTAAAGAGAAACAAAGAACAAGTGGAGGAAAGAATTGTTTCTCCTTGCAGCTGTTTTCTTTTGCAAAGCTTCGAGGAGCCTCAGCGAATGAGTGCGAAGATTATTTCTTGGCAAAGTCAGTTTCTCTGAAAGAAACAAAGATTATGACTGTTTTCTGTGGAATTCAGCTTCCAACCCAGTTGCTTCATTACAAATTTACTTTAGTTCGGCAGTGTTTTTTAGTCTCCTCTGAAAAATAACTGTGCCAAACTGCCCCCCCAAAACAAAAACAAAAAAAGAAAAAAACACACACACATACACACTGTGTGGTTAATCTAAAACAAACATAGTGGAGATGATGAAGCTGTGTGCTGCACTTTAAATTCAATCAGCCAGAATCAGTCACAGGGACGTCGAGAGCATGAACACAGCAGCTATGAATCTGTCAAGTGTCTTCCTCAGTCACTGCTTCTGAGGTCAGTGACAGGAGAAGAGGTGTCTGCTGTAACTGCAAGCTGGTGGTTGGGTACAGGAGGACTGCTCCATGCTTTGTCCTCAGCGAGAGCCTCCAGTTATTCTTCCATTATTAATGGGACTGGTCACAGTAACCTAATTTGAAATGATCTAGTTGCAAACGGCTGTGTCTAAGTATCCAGTCAAGCTTTATGTTCAGTTTTCTTTTAAATAAATAATGGTTGTACATTGAGTCATCTATTTTGCAAATGTTAAAGTCTTTAGTAGATCTTTTAAAACAATATAAATACATGCAAAGGTTGTTAACCTGGAAGCAAAATGGCGACTTTTTCAGCCTTTTTCCTGTATAAAACCACTATAGATCTGTGTGCAGCTTCACATTCTGCTGCATATATTTCACTTTTAATCTCACTTAAAATGTCAGCATTATATGAATTTACATACAAACTCTTTATGTGTTTAGCTTATAGGTTTGCATGCTAACGTTTGCTGGTTATCTTAGTGCAGAACAAATCATTTAATTTTGGCACCTAAAATGCTATTAACATATAAGACACTTCTTGTGCACAAAACACTGTAATGGAAAAACAACAACAACAATCAAACAAAAAAAAAACTATAACTCATTCACAGCCAACGACGTCTTCTGTCATTTCTCCAGCTCCAAGCGTTCACTTTTGCAGCTTTTTAGCAGCAGGGCCTGCAGGACACTGAAATCAAGCTTTAATTATGTAATTTAGCATAATAATCACCTGATCCGGTACATGGCAGTGCCAAAAGCGGACTGCGGCACAGCTGAGGTGCAGCAGTAAGGCGAGGGTTTAGTATTTTGCGTGAGAGAGGGAACAAGGTGAAGCATTCAGGCAGTTCATATCACAATCAAGAATGTATTGCTGGGTTTCAGTGACATAATCAATCAATCAAGCAATGGAACAACACTGAAGTTCGGTGTAAATGTTAGCCAGCAGCCTGTATAAATGGAAGTGGGCTGTGCCTTATGGCACGTCATGTTGGCAGGCACCTTCATCCAAGCAGCCTGCCTCACTTAGCCTATGGTAACTCATCTGCTGAATCTGTATCAGAGAACCCGACTCATTGAATGAATGGTTGCTGTGTGGATCCAGCAGCAACAACGCACACCCTGTTGTGTTCCCTTGTAAGCAGGAGAATGTAACCATCCAAAAGTAAATGATCTTGATTGGGTGCAAACACACCCACACACACCTACACACACATACAGGATTTGGTTGTGCGTGGAAGACATGATAGAGAGAAGGAAAAAGGGTGGGATAAAGGGATGGAAGATTGAATTTATAGCCTAATTTTTGTTGTAAAATGCAACATTGTGTTATTGTTGCAATAGTGAATATATTATTTTGCCATCAAACCACCTTTTTCATATTGTTTTTTGTTGTTTCAAAGAGATAAACAAGTGTTCAGATGCTCAGGTTGCCACTAAAGTAAAGGAATTTTGGCATTAAAGTCACTTTTCCACTTGAAGTTTCTCTTTGCACTCAGATTTTTGATCAAAAGCAGCATTGTTGCTGCAACTTCCCCCATGTTCTACAGCAGATTAGTAAAGATTAGTAAAAATGGAAAAATATAGAAACAAACCTTTTTCTGTAGTCCTAGCGATCAGTTTGGTTCCTGAAAGATGAGCCAAAATACTCCAACACACTGGCTGTATGAAGCGCTCTGCTGAAACAATGGCTGGCAGAGAACATGTTAAGGGACAAATTTGTTGTTTTTTTTTCCTCTTGAATGTTTCCACTAAATACTGCTGACAATACTTTAATTAGAGGAGGGTCGTGAATTGGATTTACTCCAAAATATTTTTATTGTAAGGGCCGTTGGCATAGGTAGCAGCGCAGTCCAAACTGTTAATGACTGAGAAGATTATTGCAGTTTAATTACTAACTAAGATTAGGGCCCAAAATTGAAATTAATTGATTAAGTATCAACCGGTACATTATCAGGAAATGACTTGAGAAGAAAATTAATTAAAAAAAATAGCTTATAATCAGGTCTTAAAATAAAAATATGCATATTTTAAAGTGAAATAATGTCACTGCAGCTTATATAAAATGGCATTTGGTACAGTTGGTTCTAATGCTAATTGTTTTATTCCCTTTGGGGACAGAGATATTTTTCCACAGTCATTTAGCAGAGGCTTTTCTCCTAAGCAATGATATTAGTATTTATCCCAAGAAGAAGGTTGGGATAATGGCTGAATGGCATACAAAGCCTATTTTTCTCATCTTCTTTAATTGAAACCAAATTGAAGCCATAGTGAATCAGTCTTTGTCATTGCTGCTGCACTATTTATAAATCATGCATATTTATCCACAATATCTCCATAGTCAAGTAGTCCCAGAGGGGACAGGGCTGTGAAACACACCACATGGTGCTCCAAAAATATAAAACAAGTGGTCAAATCTGCCTCTTATCCTACCTTTATTTTTATTTAAATTTTAATAGTGATTAATGATCTTCTGCTTATTTAAGCTTTTAAAAAATCCAAATTGCTTTGGCAATAAATCTGAGTTTTGTGACAAAAGTGGCCAATAAAAATCATATTTATATGCGGTGATAAATATATATGTGTGATTTACAAATGCCTCATACTTTTTTTTATCGCTTACATGCTCATTTCAGAGTCACTTACAGTCAATCTTGTTATATGAAGTTCAGAGTAACACTTCATAAAAAATCCATCATCCATATTATCTGCACATTTTCTTCTACAAATATGCAACACAATGTAAACCTTATCAAGAGGTGATTAATTACAGCACCACCTAAATTTATTAAACCAATTCAGTGACTGGTGATCCATGTGTGTCTTTGATAGACATTTTTGTCCTTCGGCTCCAGTGATCAGTCAATCCTCTGACTCACCCTCCGTCAAGGTCTGCTTATGCACCAGTCAATTCATTTTTCATTATATTTTCAGTGGAAGAACATCTGTGTTGCTCTGCATCATTATATAAAAGGATGCAATCCCAGGTATGGTGCATGTGCATGCAGTGGTGCATAGCAACACAGGTAAATTTGGCTGGGAAAATAATGAAAGCCTAAATTTCTATATATAGTGTTCTCTCAAACCGCAAGATTTGATTTTACAGTAGTGAAAGTTGTGTTTTTTTCTTATATGGTCTTTCTTTGAGCATGTTCAGATTCAGATGATACAGTTTATTGCTTAAATTTTCTGTCCTTTATTTTATCTTAAGCTGAAATACAGTGTTTCACAGGTCTGGAAGTGAATTACCATTATTATGTTTTTTATTCAATTCAAAAACATATTTTTGTGCAAAGACAGAAATATTATTCTGAATTGCCTTTGTGTTTTCTTCATTTTTCAAGGGATAGTGTAGAAAAAAAAACGAATATCTCCCTAACACCTGCCCCCATCATCTCAATATTTCACACACTCCGGATAGCTATTACCCAAAAAGTGGTTCCTGAAGTTTGTGTTCCACCTCTCCAGACTAAATCTCACACCTCCTCTGTGTAGCAGTGACGGGCACAGCTGCCCTCTCCCAAAACCATCTTTATTTGTGCGATTGTGTGTGAGGCACCTTGGTTGGAGGCGTTTGTATGACAGCTCATGCAACACCTGGCCTTCCCAGCAGGAAGCAGTGTATCTAATAACGAGAGAAAGTGTCAGGACACATGAGGTGCATCCAGCAGAGAGCATAGTATAAAGACGACCACAGACTCATGTCTGAAGCAGCTGCCAAAACGCTCACACACACACACACACACTCACACCTTGTCCCTCTATTCCCATCGTGAACCACATGAGGGGTAGATAATCACATTTTCTGTCAAATTGAATAGGTGATGGCAGCTCGGGGAAGAAATAAAAGAGCTACAGCGATGCAAATGTGCCTTTTTGTTTCTTTTTCTGCACGCATCAGCTGTCATCGTGACTCAGGTTCCACCGGAGAAATAAGTCTTCCTCCCCAGAAGCTACCCATGAATGGAACACATGTCCCCTGATTGACAGCTCATTACCCTCCCCTTAACACAGACAACAACCTTGGAAAGGAAGAGGTAAAATTGGTGGGAACAGGTTGAAATCTGGGGTGTGAGATATGAAGAACAAAAATAGGCACTAACAGGCACAAAGGTGGAAACATCTGTATAAATCAAATTTGACAATAATTTCTCCTCGCACCTTTATATGTTTTAGTATTAAACATTAACAGAAAAACTGTGTACTGGTCACTGTAGACCTTAGTAATACAAGGTTTGAGCTGTTTTGCCATCAGAGCATTAACTCTTGGTGGCAAAAGCTTCTAAAATGTGTTGGAAATATTCTTCAGATGATTCGCTACGTAATGACAAGACGGCATCTCAGTTAATGCAGATTTGTCAGCTGCAAATCCATGATAAAAACCTTCCTTTTTGGATCAAGTTCTGGTGACAGTGGAAGTCCGTCTGCTTCGTGGTTGGATGTGATTACCATTCAGAGATGATATTCGGCAATCATGGTTTGGAATTTTTGGATATTTGAGTTTCTGTTGTCATTTATGTCTTTTTTCTCTAGCCAGTTTCCCCATTGTCCTCTGACCTTTGACATCAGCGAAGCACGTTGGTCCAGATAACTGCTGCTTACTGGGGCTTTTCTCTTTTTTAAGCAGTTTTCTGTAAACCTTGGGGATGGTTCAGCAGATCAGCAGTTTCTGAAAGACTCAGACTGGCTTGTCTGGCACCAACCACCGTTCCGAGTTCTTATATCTCCTTTCCTCTTCATTGTGATGCCCAGTTTGAACTTTAGAAAGTCATGTTGGCCATGTGTATACACACACACACACACACACACACACACACACAAAATGCACTGAGCGGCTGCCATGTGTTAGCCTGGCTAGATATTTGTCTTAACAGAGACTGAACAGACACCCTTAATAAAGAGGGCTGTGAGTGTAGTTTTGTAAATAAACCTTTTAGTTCACGCAGCTTTGTCAGCTATTATAGGAAGATTTATTTTTTTGAAAATGGGATTTTTCACTCACACTGGCTTGAATAATTACTTTGACACTTCTCAAACTGAAAAGTATTCATTGATTTTTATTTTATTTTTCTTATTCCACACTCCTCTTCTTTGAATGGCTGAAACCGACTGTGATATTGTGAGTCATGGTTGAGGCCGTTTGCTCTAGAGGGGTCACCTTGACCTGTGTTTTGGTTCAATTCATTCAAATACTTGATGTTTTTTTTTAACCACTGCAAGATATGAGAACCTTCGCCAGATATGCTGAACCTGGTATTTGGGAGGCTGTATTTCAGTGAAAAACGTTTGTGTGTCTGTGTTTTGTTTTGTTTTGTTTTGTAAAGAGGATGAGGAAAAAAATAGGATATGCATGGGCACAAGTTAAAATAAACAAAGAAACACCAACTGTATATGCAGATATTTAAGCTCCAACCTTCATCCCAGGCATATGACAGTATCAGTCAAGTCTGAGAACTCTCTGTTCCCCAGAGAAGGCTCAGCAGCCGCTACACCACCCACCTTATCTCTGAGTTCCCACCACCGGTGAACAGGAAGGTCTTTCATATGACTCTTATCACTAGACTGGAGGAGCGAAAGAAGTGGGAGGATGAGGATGAGGGGAGGTAGAAGGTGAGAGCCCCCGCCGTGCAAGGCCACAACCCCGCTTTCCCATGCCGAAGTCTGATCATCAGCCTCGCCAGGGTGCAACACACAGAGATAGATCTCACCTCCGCCACGGTGAGACCTTCACAGGGGAAACGAGGCAGACGAAACAGGCAAAATGTCAAAAAGCTGGAAGCAACCTGACAACTTTCATAACCCCCCACATGTCTGCAACTCGGCATGGTCGCCACATGGGCTCGGATATCAAAAAGCACTTGCAAAGCTCTGTATTTCCATTTCTGTCAACAGTTTGCACATGCAGCTGTTTGTGCCGGGGCGGCCTCATGACTTTCAAACACACTGCATTTAGATGCTGTTAAATGGGAAGCTTTAGATGAAACACTGTTTATTTCTGAGTTTGTGTGTGTGTGGGTTAGTCTATCGGTGTGTGTGTACAGTGTTTCTATGTGTCAAAAGACTTAGAAAGAGTTTTGACTATAAAGGAATTAAGGGAAGAAATGATGATGCATTTGCGGTATTACATCACCTAACACTGAAAAAGGATAATGTCTGCCACATAAACTTACCTTCAACTTTTCCTGAAATTCTTTTCTTTCTTGCTTTGCTGTCATGTCTAATTTAACACTTGTGTACTGACAAAACATACTGTGTTTTTTTAACGTTAATATATACCAGCTTCAGTGAAAGTTTAACCAGAAAACGTGTGTTCTTATAATAAATAAATACAAATGCAGGGCAGTGAAACAGAAAAGTTAATCTGCCATTTCTAAAGTTTGTCCACACAAAGCCTATGTGGTCCTAAAAAGACATTTTAACATGACCTGTAGCATTTCTACTTTAAATGCAACAATGTGGAGCCTTCCTGCTTTCATAGAAATGTGAAGAGTAAGTAGTAAGTGTTGGTTTTAAAAATAATTGATCATCAATATGACAACTAGAAGCTGGTGTTAGTACGGAGAAGTCCAGACATCAGCAGTGACCTTATATATATGTTTTCTTCCCATCAGTCTGAGAAGGGCCATAAGACCATTATAAATAATTTAAAGTTTAGCATTCTACAGTGAGAAAAATCTTTGCAAGTGGAAATGATTCAAGACAGACGTCAAAGTCCTTCTTATAAACATTTATAAAGATTGTGGCATTTGTAAAAATCTTTGTATTTTGATTTGATCTTTGCAAAAACACTGAGTAGTATCCTTATGAGTGTTTGACTTTATTTATTAAAAGAAAAATTCAGCCAAATTAACCTTTTGTTGTCTTCTGCTGTTCCGTGCCATAAAATGTAATAAAAAATAAAATTGCTGTATTATTTTGACATTTTTCTAAAATAACTTTTGGGACTTGATAATGCATTTTGTCATTTCAAAATAAATAGAACACAATTTTTTCCAAACTTTCAATTTTCCTTAGCAGAGAAATGTTCCTCAGTCATTGAAAAACTCACAGTCATGATGGAATTTAATTTTGTGGCTAGTCTTCCTCACATCAGATTCCACACACATGTATTAAAGCAACCTTTCTAAAGCTTTTCTTCATCTGCAAGAATATAACTCCATGTATGTCCAAATCCACTGACATCCAGATACACCTGCCAAACGTGTTGCTATGATGGACTGGCAACTTGTCCCGGGTGTACCCGGCCTCTCACCCATTGACAGCTGGGATTGGCTCCAGCCCCCCCATGACCCCATTTGGGAATAAGCGGTAGAAAATGGATGGATGGATGGATGGATGGATGGATGGATGGATGGATGGATGGATGGATGGATGGATG
>JBAMIG010000017.1:4700850-4732734 GCA_037177335.1 Kiunga ballochi | reverse complement strand
TCAAAACAAATATTTTCATGTTTATTTTAAAGATAATATTATCCTTGTGATGGACTGGGTGTACCCCGCCTCTCGCCTGTTGGCTGCTGGGATAGGCTCCAGCCCCCCCGCAACCCCGTTAGGGATAAAGCGGTAGATAATGGATGGATGGAATATTATCCTGTTTTTTTAAAGATAATAAATATTTCCTGTTTTTTTTAAGAATATAATAAATATTTCCTTTTTTTTTAGAATATAATAAATATTTTCCTGTTTTTTAGAATATAATAAATATTTTCCTGTTTTTTAGAATATAATAAATATTTTCCTGTTTTTTTAAAGATAATAAATATTTCCTGTTTTTTTTAAGAATATAATAAATATTTCCTTTTTTTTTAGAATATAATAAATATTTTCCTGTTTTTTAGAATATAAGAAATATTTTCCTGTTTTTTTAAAGGTAATAAATATTTCCTGTTTTTTTTAGAAAATAATAAATATTTCCTGTTTTTTTTAGAATATAATAAATATTTCCTTTTTTTTTAGAATATAATAAATATTTCCTGTTTTTTTTTAGAAAATAATAAATATTTCCTGTTTTTTTTTAGAATATAATAAATATTTCCTTTTTTTTAGAATATAATAAATATTTTCCTGTTTTTTTAAAGGTAATAAATATTTCCTGTTTTTTTTTAGAATATAATAAATATTTCCTTTTTTTTTAGAATATAATAAATATTTTCCTGTTTTTTTTAGAAAATAATAAATATTTTCCTGGGTCTTTTTTTTTTGGAGATAATAAATATTTTCCTGTTTTTTTAGAAGATAATAAAGATAAAAATGTTAATTTCTTATTAATCCAAAATGGCAAATTCTGCATCTGACCTGATGTACTAAAGAGCATCAGGCTACCATGTTTCAGCCGCCCAGTAAGCAGTTGGGAGGGGTTAAGGGCCTTGCTTAGGGGGCCACACTGGTTCACCTCTGTTGTCAAACTTAAACCCCTCCTTGTAACCATTAGTCCACCACTCCTCATAATGACAGAGTTGGACTAAGAATCAGTGACAAAGGGTCTTAGAGTGTGATGATAAACTCTCACCAGATCCATGACCTCTGCAGAATGCACAAGTGTCATAAAAACCACCATATTTTTATTTACAGTTGCATTAGTTTGGGTAAATCATTGTAGTTATTTCCTTTTTTTCTCTATATAAAATAGAAATGATAACTTGCTAGAAAGTTCTGCACAGTATTGTAAAATTGGGTCATATTATGGGGTGTGAGGTGACCTTAACTGGACCGTCATCTAAAACAGATGCTCCATGACCAACCTGTGATGTATGACTGTTACTCTCTATGGTGCACAAAGTTCAGAAAAAAAAGAGCACAACTTCATCTTCAGCTGCTTGCACTGGCCTTGACATGCCATAACACTCCCACTACAGCGCACAGCTTACGAGTGTAGGTGTGTGCGCTCGTGTCAGAGTCTCATTTTTTGGTACACCCTGAGAGTCCTTGTCTGGAGACCTTGAGTGCTTGTAAGTGCAGGGTGCCCCTCCTTTGGGAGAATGAAAGGGAGCAAAAAAAACCCAAGCAGATAAGAAACTTTTCCATGAACGGGAACAACTCGTCCTGGATGTTTCCCTTCTTCTGCGCGCTGCTTCTGACGTCTGCAGCATGGGCCAGATAGGAGATAACTGTAACATTGTTAACCAGACGGATTTGGACATAACAGACAATGAACTTTGCAAAGGAATCCGGGGAAATGTGCATCACTGTAGCAAAACAAAAAGTGTGTTTTCTTTTTCTTTGTTTCTCTGTCTCTGTCTCTCTAACAGGACTGTTTTCATGGCTGGAGACCAAGGAGGGGATAAATGCTGAGTGCGCACAGACAACAGCTACTCTGTCTTTGCTAAACATCTTCAAGGTCCCCATGGGGGGATAAATGGCCAACAGGAGGTGTGTTCCCAGGAGAGACTCGTCTGGATGTTTAGGAGGTAAGTGCTCTTCACAACTTCTCTGTTTGCTCACCTCACTCTTTTATAGAAAACATTTTGAACACTTAGAAAACTTTTACCTGAGTTTTTTAATTGATGTATTTATCTATTTTTAAGAGGATAAAAATTTGATTCAGATTTGCACGTTCAGTAACCGAAGCCATGCGTTCTACCTGGTGAGGCTGAGCTATTCATTCTGTTTCTCGTGTATTCACAGTGTAACTCCTTTCTTTTTGTCGTCCCTGCCTCGCAGGTCCCTGCGCTCAGCAACAGGAGCAACACAGCTCATTGCACTCGCTGTTCCTTTTTCCTATGCATATACTTCTTTGAGATGTAACTTTAAAGAGGCATAAGGCATGGGAAAATGGGGCTGCAGAGGTATTCCACCCAGCAGACGGACATTTCATCATGCTTTCCGAGTGGCAGCTGACTTTAAAATGAACACACATTTGCTCTTTCTCTCTCTCACACACACACATGAAATATAACTTAAGCTAAAAGAGGAAACTTATATTTTTTACTCCTGCAGTTTGTTTTTGTATGATTGTGATTTTAAACTCATTGTGCTTGTTTGTGATGAGCTGATGTGAATGTGGATTAGTTTGTCTGATTTTTTTGTGTTTTATTCTTTTAAATAAATATATTTTTTGCTAACTTTATGTGTTTGACTGAATGAATTCTTGATTTTTACATTTTTTTAGCTTTGGAAACTTAGGGTGCTGATGCCGTAGGCAGTCTTTTGGGTAACTGCTGCTTTAAACCCATAATAGCAAGAAATTTTTATATTTTCAATATTCCGCTTTACGTTACTTTTATCAATATTTTCACCGTTGTTTAAAAAAAAAATGTATAATTGTGTTGGTAAACACTTAGTAAACCACAGAAAGCTTAAATTTAAGTACAAAAGAAGTGTGACTTAAACGTTTTAATTATTCCTTTAAGTGATTTTCATTTAGGCCATTTGATGGGTTTCAATTCTTTCCCTAAATGTTTAAATAAAACTCTTTGGATCAAGATTCTTAAATGAAACCTGTTTCCTTCAGGTTTTAGTGTTTTTCTTAACTCAACACTCAGGTCTCATATTAATCATTCATTGTGCAGAACTTGGCAAACTGCTCCATCTATTCATTAGAATCAGGCTTTAGTGGATAACATTGTTCTCTAGGATGTCTACAAAATAAGATAAGAGGTTTTATTTCCACCTTTTAATTAGCAATACAAAAATATTCAAACCCACAGACATGCTTTACACATGAAACACTTTACTTTATGTCTATTTAATTTATTATATGCAATAATGTTTGATCATTTTTCTATGATAAAAATATAATGTCTTATTAAAGGATAGCTGTATTACATTACTTCAAAGACAGAAGTAAATTGTCATTACAATGCATATTTATATATAATTTATAGATGGATTTATTCTTCAGGGCGTGACAATGTATCAGAATATCAAGTTACCAAGAGAAGTAACCACTGAGAGGATTCTTTAAATGCATCATCCTCATTCAACATGTATTTAAAAAGAACAGCACACGTCTCTATTGTAGGACGGCATGCACAAAATGGTAAGACACTGATGTAATCTTTATTGTTGGATTTAAGGACAAAGATAAATCCCAAAAATGTTGTAGCAAAAATTTCAGTCAAAGCTCATAAAACATGAGAATTCTTCCCCAAATCAATAGTATTTTGTATTATTTGAATAAATGCAGTTTTCAGCATTACCTACAGTTACCTGGTTGGAAGAAACAATAATCAGATGGGTTCAATTTTCTTCTTTGTTAGATGTTTCTGGAGATTCCTCAACTTTCTGCTATATTTATTCTCGTTTAGTGTAACCTAAGAATTCTGAGCAAGATGTCAAACAAACAGAAACTTGAGTTTTGATGGAAGGATAAATAAAGTTAACCAGTCACATACTGTAGGTCAGGGGGTTACCTGAGGATACCTGAGGGTCAAAAGACATTTGATTATCTGGAATTTGTTTTAGTGCTAAATCATTTAATGTTTTAACATGATTTTTAATGAGTCAATTCCTGAACACAAAATCTGCGTAACAGATCTCAGATCTGTGAGATTGTGATAAATAGAGATGTAGCAAAAATGCTTTGAATATGTTATTGAAGTGAAAGTGACCTCCCTCTCCACCTGCCTTTATGTGCCTACTGAAACTCATCACAAGTTTCTGTTTTTTTTTTGTGAGATTTTAGATTTCAAAGGGAAACTCTCCACTGATATAACTGGAAATATCTTTTTCTATATTTCAATTTCAGAGTACTAGTTGGTGCCAAATAAAAACCAGTGAGATTTTGAGTTTTTTGTGGCTACAAGTATAATAAAAACATCTCAATTTAAATATTCAGACTTGATTTGACCCCTGACCGCCTCCCTGCCACCCAGCCTTGACTCCAGTCTGTTTGCAGCAAACCAGCTGCAGCTTTCCTCAGACTATTTGCACCTTTTCACCTGCCTACTCACCTGATCCAAAAGGGATCTGCTAAACATTCATTGTCATTCAGCTCATCTACTCTCTGCTCCCCCGCCATGGATCATTTATTGATGCTCATATCTCCATTAGCATCAGGAGCTGTAGCTGCAGACTGAAACCTTTTAGCTTGGACTTTCTCGCTGTGCACATAGTCGAAAGTGCTTTAAAATAAATTAAGTCCCTATCATTACATTAACTACTGCTTGTAAGCTTAATCAACTCCTTTCATAATTGTGCCTCTTAGTCCTAATTAATTACAGGCCTTAAATTAAGAAAGTAGAACATCATGAAGATGGAGTCTGATCACCTGCAGCATTTATCAGAATGAACTTCCAACACATATAACTTAATCATAAATGAAGGAGGCACAGAAACTTGTAGAAACCATTAAGCTTGTCCCAACTAATGACTTTGACGTGAGGCAATACACACCTCATGCAGACTGGAGGGCGCCATCCTTCTGCTGCTTTCAACTAAGTGTGAACAGTTCAGTCATCCAACAAAAAGCAATGGATATCAATGATCCAGCAATTACCTCTGCTTTGATGTCCCTTTGAAGATGCAAATCTACAAGTAGCAGAGAGTTGGTTCTGCTTGGGGCAATGCCACCGGACGCCAGGTGGAAATATTTGCCTGCAGCAGCTGCAGGCAGTTTTTCAAGCAACAAAAAGCCTTTTCGCAGGACCCAGAAGACTTTTTTTGGAATTTTATTTATAGAAAAAAAAGGTAATTATAATGGCATCCAACAGATGGCAACACACAGGCCCTAGTCTTGTAACTTAATGTTCATTATCAGCACAGTTGGGTTACTTTAGATGAAACTTTCATCCACTTTTCACTTTAAAAATGATGTTGCAGATTTAATTTGTTTTATGTAATCGTTTACTTGAACTCTTTGTCATCATTTCATGAACTGGAGTGAAGTTTTTTTCCCCATCATGAATAATTTATAAGCAGTTGTGCATTGTTAAAGGTTACAAGTGAAAAAAATAAAAAAAGATATATAAAAAATATTAAAACTTGGTTTTATTTGTGGCCTAAACACAAAGATTTACATCAAACAGGTAATACGAACTTCTGGTACTTCATAAACATCTAAAGCAGGGATATTTACAACGTTTGGACCTCTTTTAAAGAGCGTAATGAGGGGATATTTAGGTTCTTGATACAAGAATTGAAGACAGAAACAAGCAAAGTTCAGTAGAAATGTGTGTGTGGTGGTGGGGCGGTGGGATGGGGGTGAGGGTGTCGGCGTGGAGCAGCGGGGAGGGACGTCCTGTGGCGCGGCTGCTGCTGCGGGAAGAAGCCGCAGCCGCGCGGGAGCTGTCCACTCAGGAGGAGGTGCTGAAACAGAAACGGAGACAGCAGAGCAGGCGGGACAATCAGGAAGCCAGGACGCGTGTCCTGCACCTCACGTTTCAGTTTCATTCTCCGGTTCTGGAACCAAGTTTTGACCTGTGAAAAACAAAACAGATCTTTTATTTAACCCAAAATGAAAGCAACCAAACAAGAAAAAAAATATTTTTGGATAACTTCTGCAAAATCAAGAGCCAAAAAAAAAAAAATCCAAATTTGGCAGAGCTGAGGACATCTTACCTGTGTTTCTGAAAGCCTAAGCTTCTGTGCAATCCTCTTCCTCTGCGTGGCACCCAGGTATTTGTGTTTCCTGAAAGTGCTCTCCAGTTCACCGATTTGCTCCGTGGTGAACTTGGTCCTCATCCTCCGCTGCAGCGCGCGCTCCCCGTCACTGTCCTCTCCCACCTCACTCTCAGACCCAGACGTGTACCCGCAGCTGTCTGGAAAAGAGAACAATGCAATTTAATTAATTTACTCAAAATCGATATGTACTCAAGGACCTGTCGATCCCAGCCCTTAAAACAAAGTTTATCAGGGAACTTACTATTTGGAGAGGTCGGGGAGTATCGGCTTCTTGCAAATTCCTCCACATCACTCAGAACTTTCGGATAAAGCGCTGCATCCTGTGTCTGTTCAGAGTCCTCGTAGTAACTTTTGGAAAGCCACTCCACAGAGTAGTTTGCCATAATGAATCCAAACTGTGTGATGGTGTCGGCTTGTGACTGAACGGCTATAAAGGAGGATCTTCGTTTGCATATGCAAAGGAATCTCAGCGGAATGACAGAAACTCGATGGTGGTCCGAATTAAGGTTAATGGAGATCGGTTGTAGTTTTTCTCACGTTTGTGGTTGTGTGAGATGTTGCGGCGCCACTAAGTCTGAGTATCGGTGACCTGGCATCTCTGCCCTTGAGGATGGTTGCATAAAAGACAGACAATTATCTGGAAAAATAAAATAAACTTATTTTACTGATTTTTTGTGTGTCTTTTAAATTCAGAAACTATTCCCATTTTTACAGAACTACAAAAGATTCCTGGCAGCTACACGTGGTTTGCTTTGAATAAGTCATAAGTAAATGTTTGACCCCTGGTGAAGATATTTCCAGACCATCAAGTAGCAAACAAAGGCTCCCTGTTTGCGCATCGAGAAACCTGGTGCGTCAGTCTTTGTTGTTTGCAGGGCCAGAGGGTGTGACCACGTTCAGAAAACACCACCAGAAAGTGAGAACGTTTTGTTTGATCCTTTAAAGTTATTTGAATGAAACATTTACCCCCAGGCACACTCGCCCTTCCCAGAAACTTATTTCTAAACCTAACTTCCCTTTTTTTTTAAAAAAAAAAAAAAAAAGGGGGGGGGGGTAGTATTAACCCTCCCGTTTGTGTTATCACTTCACAGACAAAATGGTACCCTGGGGTGATTACAAATAACAATCTAAATACATTAAAATGTCTCAAGTCAGCCGTTTCATCAGCACATCCATCAGGTTTTTAACCGGAGGTTGTAGAATTCATATCACAGAGCTTAGATCTTTTGGCCATACAGAAGCACAGACTCTCTGGAGCCAGGTCTGGCCCCCTGTGGTACGTGTAAACTCATCAATGAGCAGCTCAATCAGGACTAATTGTCACCATGAGCTCCAAGTTAGCTGCAGCCTTTGAAGTGCGCATTTAGGGACAAACGCACCTTATGAAATAAAACCATTTTGTCCTTGTCAGAAGCTGAGCTGAAGGGAAAAGACTCCGATATATCTTGATTTTGAGATTTGTTTAACTGTTTTGACATTTCTCACTGATTTCATTTAATAAGATTTGTTTTTATGGATTGGTTTGTCTCCGTTTTTTTTGTTCTCTCATAAAGACATTGAATCAAATCAGGCGATCCATACAGTGACCTGTCACGAACCTTTAGCCATCTTTATCAGCTTGCTTTAACCACCTCCCCCCTCCCTCTATTCATGATGATCTATTCATTTGAAACTAATCCCAAAATAAAGATTAGGATATCTACAAGATACCGCTTCAAAAGCGTGCCATGTGCGCAGCACAAAACAAACAAACACAAAAATTCAGTCAATTTCTCCATTAGAAGATAAACTTTATTCATCATAAATAGGTTTACTGTAATTATATACACCTTTTTACCTGTATGGTAATGCATACATGGATTGCACATCTTTAAGTGTTTAAGTATAAAAGTCTGTAGGGTAGTTTCTTAGTGGAAATGTGGGTGTTGAGTCATAATACAAGGCGCCTGCTGCTGGAAGACCAGCTGTGATACAGGAAACGTGTAAAGGGCCTGGCTGGTGGCATATTGGGGTCGTTGTCCTGCAACTACGTGGTACTGAACCGAGGGTAGAGGCTGGAAAGTCACAGACGGGATGTGTGGAGCGAGGAAGTCCTGAACTTCTCGTTTCAGCTTCATCCTCCTGTTCTGAAACCAGGTCCTCACCTGGGAAAAAGTTGCAAAAATACACATTCAGAAAGTTGCGCTTAAGGAGATGTCAAGTGTTTGTCAAGCAAATCAGTTTGTTCTGTTGTCTCACCTGAGTTTCTGTGAGGTGGAGCTTTTGCGCCGTTTTGACTCTCTCCCCGGAATCCAGGTATTTGTGCTTGCTGAAGATCTTCTCCAGTTTGCCGATCTGCTCTGGGGTGAACTTAGTGCGCACGCGGCGCTGCTGTCCGTCTTTCCCCACCTCACTCCCTTCATCCAAAGAGAGACTGTCAGTGGAAGCGGCTTCGCTATCATACCCAGAGGAATATCCGCTGACTTCTGAAACTGGAGAGAGAAGTGGTTACATTAAAGAACGCGCATGCGTTTAAGTCCAAATGATCACATTCGGGTTGCTTACTTGGTGAGGAGAAGTTAGTTGAATGCAAAAGTGAGCATGAGCTGGACTCCTGCTCTTCCTGCCGAGCGGACTTGGATGGTTTAGGTTTTGCCTGCAGGTAACCTCTTCCATAAGTCGGCGCGCAAGGCTGCACCATGCATGGAACATGAGGTCTGCACATTGGCGCAGAATCTGTGCGGGCAATGCGCTCTGCAGTCATTGCGATGCTATGATGGCTCTGGGCCAGCCAGTCTACAGAGAAGTACTTCACCATGTTGGTAGTGCTTGATCTCTATAACCAAAGGATGGCGAAAGGACTAATGTTGTGGCGGCTCTCAACCCAAGGGCCAGGTTTTATATGGCCCTGGCCCCTGCTGTAATTTGCACATGTAGAGACCCTTGTTAACGCCTGATCGATCCCGATGATTAGGGGATAATGGCTCGTTATTGAAGTCTTTAGAGTCCTGAGTGTGGGAGGAGCTGGCGCCACCAAGTCTGAGAGGGCCAGAGACCAAAACCAGAGAAACTGGGGCATGTTGGAGGGGACGAGCTGAGCAGATACTCCTCTTCAAAGGTGGCTGCCACATATTTGGGTTGTTGCGTGCATAAGTGTGAAAAGAACTGGTTTCAATCTAAAGCACTTTGAAATAGCTGTGAGCTTAGATAGTGAAACATGTTTGGGACTTTCTGGGGACCATCTCTGTGTCTCTCTGTGATTTCTGGGACTCAGTGGAAAGTGGCTGTAATACTGAGAGCATTTCTTATGCTTTTTCAAACTACTTATTTAACTTTATTTTGAAGTAATAAATGAGCCTTTTTACTTCACTGCGCCTGCTTTACTTAACTGGTTTATAAGCTCAGCCCAGTTATAGTTAGTTTGTAAGGTTACACTGATCTGTTGGTTTCCCCAACAGATATACCAATATACAGATATACAGCAGGCCTTTATTAATAAATAAATTCCATTCATATAAAATGTTAATTGTTATTTTATTTTGGCATACTGTCATATCCTGTTGACACTGGTGGGTTAAATGTTATATATGACTAAGTGGCTGGCCAATTTTCAATTATGTTTTATTTTAATTCAATTTTATACCCTCTTTATTAATTATGAAGCCCTTTGTATTATTATTATCTTACTATTTTAATTAGAACTGTAGTTTATGTTTCATGGGACTGCTTGTATGCTTGTCTAAGAATGATTCTTCAGAAGTTAGACACACTTGCTTTGGTTTGTCAAATTACTTATATTTTCTTTATCTGCCTTTTTTTTTAAAGGACACAGCTTGTAACTATAAATTGTTTAATTTTCTTTTGCTTTAAGGAAAATAATTGTATCAACACGTTCTTTTATTTTCGGAAAAGAACGATGTTAACCAGTTAAAAAGTGTAAATAGGGAACAAACTGTCAGATAAAACAAATATTTAATATATGAAATAGATGTTTTGTATTGAAATTAACAATCTGACTGCTGGTCTCAACATTTTAGGATTTTTTCTGTGCAACAAGTTCATTAAAGTATGATTTTGCTAACTTTGAGGGACTAGTTTTTTACTAAAGTTGCAAAGAAGAGTTGCTTAAATGAATAAATGTCATAAAGATAAATTAACCAACACAAAAGTAAAAAAAAAAAAAAAAACAGGTATAATTTCTAGAATTTACCATCACTTTTTTGGAGCAAATCTTGCTCAATTAATCCCATATAGATCAAACTATCCCCCATATGTTGAGTTTGTCATTATACTTAATTGTTCATGATAGATTATCTTTCAACTGATTAAGTGGATGTTTCATTAAAATAAAGTTTCCTCAGTAAGTCTTAAGATACAAACTTAATAGAAACAGGAACATAAATGGCGATGCTGTGCGTAAAAGCAAACTTTGAAGCCATTTGTGATTCATGAAAACATTTTAACCTTGTAAATGAGAGCATTTGGTTTCTGGTGGCACTACAGCCAGGAGGAGTGGTTTGGTATTGACACGTCTTTGGTTCCCCGGTGATGTGGCGCCAGCTACACAAGAACCAGCATTTGGCACAGGCGCTTCAAACATTATCAAAGGAACTACAGTAACAGCACAATTAAAGCGCGTTCACATGTAAATATGCTAAAACAAGCTGTCGAGGAAGCTGCAAGGGGTGCAGCCTGGAAGCGCAAACAAATCCATTGAAAAGCTTTAAGTAATCCTTTTATTGAGAGCGTCACTTATCCAGGGCTGCAAATATGACACGTCACACTCATATTCAACGTGAAACATGAAATAAGACGGCTGACGTCACCAGAATAGAGTGAAAAAAAACACTGTACCACAGTTTTGAGTTGGCATTCATCATGTCATGTGTATTAGGTGTTACATATATCAACAGCTTGTTTCCAATTACAGCTTTTTACAAATCTAGGCTTCTCCTGCAGATGTGTGTCTGTGTGTGTGTGTGCGTGTGATCGGTTTGTTGCAAAGCAGATGAAGGACCGAGTCTAGTTGTCTTATAGGAAACCATTAGGCCTGTAACGACGCACACCGATCTTGTTAGATAACAATATAATAAATAAATAAAAAATGAAGGGGATGCTTAGCACAAGCCGATTCTTCAGATCTTTCTCTGTTCGAGCTTTTATTCTGAAATTCTTTGCGTATTTAATCTTTTTTAGACTGGATGGAACAAATCACCCAATAAGTTTTATATGTTTGCGTCTCAAAACTTTTATTAGGTAATAAGAAATAAAACTATATTTGTTTAACAGCTCAACACAAGTTTCAGAAGATGCCAGAAAGGATGAAAAGGAGTAATGGCTTCACACTTCTTTAGTTTCACGTGCAAGCCATCTAAATATTTGACTGATATGAAATAGCTTACAAGTAACGTTTCTATTGATTTTTGCCTCAGCAAAGCAGCACTACATAACTATCTGAACTTTAAACTGATTCAGACCCCTTTGTTTGTACACAAAGCTCCATGACGCACATCCCAGGAGCCGTTTTTGCAAAAGTGGCGCAACATGACAGCAGTCTTCTGCATTCAGATGCGAAACGCACCGGCCGGGTTGAATGACTCAGCAAAAAAACCAAATAAGATCTGGGGAAGCCAGTAAAAGTATAAGAGAGAAGGTGATGGAGCAGGAGACAACAGGGCTTTCTGGAGACAGCTCAGGAAAGAGATGGGATTCAAGATGGATACCGAGAGGACCTTCACTAGGGGGCGCCATAGTGTAAAAACCCATCTAAGATCAGTAATGAGCAGGGAGAATGAAAAAAATTAATAATTAATGCCCAGGTAAGACTAGAGAAAAAAGAAACAAAACCCACAACACCCCCCCCCCCCCCTAAAAATGCAACAAAAACTAATTATTCAAAGCAATAGTTGAGAATATAACTGAATAAAGTGAGTTTAATACCTTCTATCACTCTATTATGCAAAATAAGCCCTTATACAAATTTACCAAACCACCTTTTATAAAAATGACTAGATGACAAAAAAAAAATATTCAGACTTCTACCTGTATTTCTTCTGATGCTGTTTCATCTCTCTCTCAGGCTTCTTATTCACAAGTTATCTTAACCCCTTAATTCTTAACCCCTCATTGCCCAAATATATTTACAATAGTATAAATAATACAAAAATTAAAAAATAACTACATTTTAATATAATTTAAAAATAACAAAGAAATGATACTAAATTAAATAAAAACGTGTGAAAACAAAAGAAAAATGAATTAAATGTAAATCGAAGCTGTTTGTAACAAATTTACTAAAACAGGCATCAAGACATTTTAAAGACACAAACCACAGATTACATTTTTCTGTAAAAAAAAATCTATTATTCCACATTTGGTCTTTCATAAAATCTACATGCCTTATTCAGTTCAACTTGATGCCTCATAATTAACTCTTATAGGAAGTTAGCTTTGGCAACACAGACTAATACTATGTGTGGAAAAGTGATGAAAAGCCCTGATTTGTTTACTAGTTCAGCATATAATGTAGCAGTGGGATAGTCATCATAAGATAAATATAAAAAAGCCACTTAAAAATATGACCATATGTCATAACCGGCTGAATGAGGGAAGCTCAAGCTTCAGCTGAACCATCCGCTTTACATTCCCTGCAAAATGAAACCAGCCATGAACCTGCTATATCACTTTTCTATCATGTTTATTGTTTGACAATGATATGCCTTGGCATGAGGGGGCTCATAAAATGTAATTTATTTGGCTAAATTAAGAAAATCTTCATAGCATGTCACATTCCATCTCCATAAATTTCACAGCACATAATCATGGAGGAGAGAGCAGGCAAGGAAATGGAAAAATGGACACTGGCTGAACGTCATTCCTCAAAACGACATTTTACACACTGACATCTCATTAAGTTCCATCATGTAATGGTAACATTTTGTCCCAACTGTAAGCTTGTCTCTTTGCCCTTCGCCACACATTGATAATAAAGGTATTTATTGTAGTCAGTATTAGATATTAATCACTTTATAGGAATGTAATTGTCATTGAGATTGGCAATTTATTAATCAGAAATTATGGGCTGTAAAGTTCATTAAATAACTTCAGTACTCAATAAATGGATGTGTTCCGCATTTTGCTATTTGTTTTCTATGACACTATCCAGGCAATTTAATCTCAGTGACTGAGTTAAGCTGTTAAAACACCCCAATGTGAACATGAAGTGCTGGGTTTCACTTAATCCCTTCATTTACACATTGGGAACGGGCTGATTGGAGACTCTAAGTTCCCCATAGGAGTGAGTGTGTATAGTTGTTTGTCCTGTGATGAACTGGCGACCTGTCCAGGGTGTACCCCGCCTCTCACCTGATGCCAGCTGGGATCCAACTCCCCTCGCGACCCTGTTTGGGGATAAGCGGTAGAAAATTGATGGATGGATGGATATGTGACATTATTGGCAGAATTTATCAAATTTTCTAGATCAATAACCAACCAACTCCAAAATGCTGGTTCAGCATTTTTTAATCACATTATTTGCATGTTTTTTTTTATATTACCGGCAATTGTTAAATTATTTCCTTTTTATAAACAAAGCAAAAGTTAATTATTGTCATAACTTCTCTTAAGCCTTTTCATCATTAAGGGCAACTTTACAGAGGATGACATTTTCACTATGTCCTTTTTCTCATTTGCAATAAATTAATCACGTAAAAATGTGGTACTTGTGATTGACTGCACTTGATTCAACCAAAAAACAGACACAATAAAGATGACAATTAAATCAATCGAATAATCTGTCCTGCTTTTTCCACAGTGAGCACATTTGTACTGCAAATGATTTGGTATCACCTTTGAATCTTCCCATTCCTTAGAATCCATGCTAGCAGCTATCTGAAGCTAGCGATAGAAGCTTCAGATATTTGTGCTAAATTCTAATATTAGCATGCTTACATGCTGTCTTGAAGTGCAAGGCCATAAACTAAAGTATTAATATCTGCGGCCAATCTTTTCACTTCAAAAAGCAATGCAAAGTTAATATTTAATCTAAATGTGTTAGTTTATCCAGGCAGGAAACCAAACATGACAGTGAATGAGACAACAGTCAAAGGATTAGCAAAACATTCCTTCTATAAACATGGATATTTATACAAACATGTTTTCACTCAACACTGATGTTTCAGTGAGAAAATAAAGTGAGGATTTTGGTGATTGGAGCTAAAAAAAAAAAGCTATTCTTAGTATAAATTAGAAATTAGGTTGACTCTGAAAACATTGTGCTATCACCATGTCACATAGGTGCCTGGAGTAATCTGTCATTGTTCCTTTTCTCCCTGTTGGTGATCATCTCAGGATACCATGTTCCAGTAATGAACTCAGGGATGGGAAATGTAACAGAAGCAGCTTTCAATGAAAGGTGGCCTTCACCCTCCTTAGGGTGTCGTGGATTCTGCGCGTTTGACGCTCACTGGACTGCTGAACGTTGGCATCGGTGTCTGCAGCCAAGAGGTGGATGTCAGAAGTGGCGAGGTGGGCGATGCGGCGGCGCAGGTAATCCTGCAGGTTCTGATCTGGGCTGTAGGGGTACGTAGCCTCCTGGAAGGCATGGACCTGACTCACAACCTTTGCAATACTCCTAGAACCAGCGTTAGATGGGAGAGAACACAATGTGAGAAGGAACTCAGTAACTGCGTGTAATGATTTCTTCTCAGCAGCATCACCAGTGCCTCTGACCCGATTTGGAGAAAGCTGGGACAACTCAGGGTCCATGGTAACCGGCTGTATTTCTGCCTTTCACTGCTAGATCTTCTGACCCAAGCATCTGGTTACACCCAATCACCTCTCAGCATCTGGCCAGAAACCTCTTTTCCAATCAAACTCCATCCCACAGGCACAATCTGGAGCAACACTGGCACCCCCACCAGCAACCCAAATTCAACAGCTGTGCCATTACCATCCAACTGCTACTTGTTGTGACCTCAGCATCTGGTCAGCCATATTGAAGCGAAAGGGAAGGACACGATAAAAACACGTCCTCTTAGTGAGTTGGCCGACTTTGTCAAACAGATTCTGTGGGTGTAGAGAGAACGCCAGTTCTAGGATAATGACACTAACTATTCATATTTTGTGTTGCTGCGGGAACAAGTAGGTTATTTTCACTGACTAAATACACATTTGATGTACATCACAGTTTTTTTCCACTGAGAAGCCCAGTGAAACGCTGTGCTTTTTGCTCGAAGCTAAAACTGAAGGAGCAATGGGGTTTTTCCCCCAAAATGTCCAGATTTTACTATTTGTGCTTAGATTTTGAGTTTTGAGTATCAATGTGCTTTGGGTGGTCGACATGACTGGAAAAGTACTCTATACTGTAAGACCATTTACCATCAAACGTTCTTATATTACAACCTAAATAAATAATATATAAATTATGATCCAATTTATTTACACTCTAAGAGTAAACTTTGTGTGACCAATATAACCATAAGGTAGTTGTGAGACTGTCATAACTCTTACAGCCATGTAACTGATGATGACTGTGGTTCTTGGATGTTCTTTCAGTATTTTCAGCTCCTTCCCTGGGGTATGTGCTTTCAGTGTGAGGGGATTCATCAGTAATGGACGGAGCTTTTCAAGGCTTTCCCAGAAAGAAACAAAAGAAGCAAAACTAGCAACTATGACTTAAAACAATGAAAGGTAAAGGCTTTTGTAATAATGTCTATGAATGATGAAGGAAATGCACCATTACAACTCACTCATTTCACTGTGACACATTTTCACTTATTTTTCTTACTTCCTGCACTTTAATCTGTATCTAAAGCTTCTGTAACTAGTTAATTTCTCCTCTGAGATGAATAAATGTCTAAAAGAGTCTAAAAGTCCAAAAGAGAAAAAAGGAACAGTTTTAAGGCTTAAAATATTCATTTGTCATTTTAAACATACACTAAAACACTTTTCACGTTGTAAAGATGACTTAACTACCAGCCAGGATGCACAATCTGTAACTGTGCAAGGATACAAAGCTCATTATGGAAGATGCTGAGGTCCATCCACGTGTAGGAAAGCAGGAGGATAATCTGGGTAACTCGGTTCAGTTGGGTGGAGAATTCAGAGAAATGCTAACAACTTCCTTTTTTAGGGGGAAAAAACAAACTAACTATAAAGAAAATAAGCAGAAATATGAGGCATGAAAACAGAAATCCTTCTCATCTCCTCATCCTTGATAGACTTTGTTTGCCTCCACAGCAGCCTTATGCTTTGTTTTCGCTTCAGAGTTCAGACTGAAAGGAGTTTCCACAGGTTCAGTGTGAGCAGCAGAAGAGGCAGCCTGGAATCTGGCAACTGGACTGTATCAAGGTTTACTTGCACATAAACCCAGACCACGGTATTTAAATGGAGCAGATTAAGCTAGTTTGAGCCAACACACTACTTCAAATGAACCATTTGTGCTTCAAGTTTAAATAGTATGTTGTGTGTTGTGGTTGCCTATCGTGTCACGCAGATCTGGTTTGCTTGATGCATGGAGGACTCAGAGAAAATGTTGTTCGTTCTGGAGATATGGTGATCCCAACTGAGAAAAGATTATCTGTGGAATTTTAAAGAATTGTTTCTCTTCAAACACAAAGTATTACGTTGTTTGAAATCACAGGACAGACAGACGACTGTAAATGCTGCAGATGTTTCCAGTGGCTGATATTAGACTCGTTCATAATGTCTCTAAACTAATCAGTTTAGTTTGATTTTATTGGATGGAAAAAGTTAAACACCACACCATGTGAAAGCAACACAGAAGAAAACCGGGTTAAATGTTACCGTTATATCATACCAGAGCTTTATTCACAACATTTAAGTGTGTTTTCTGACATTACACGTGTTTTAAGCCTTATCTACCTGTGGAACCCATTGAATGGAAACAGCAGAAAAAAAACCTGTTCTGCAACAGTTTTTTTGTAGTGCAACTAAAATTTACCTGAGTTTATTCCATTTGTACGCCCCAGTTGTGAGTGTGAATGCACCGATCTCCAGCTGCTGGACATGCATAGCCAGGATGTGCACACAGGGCAGCGTAGGCTTCTTCTTTCCGTGAGTTCCTCCCATAAGACACAAATCATCACTCTTTAGAAAAACCTAAGAGGAGGAAGCAATTTTTCAACACAGAACAGAGGAAGAAAACCTCATTTAGGAAAAGGAAATGAAGTAATGTATGTGATTATTTGGGTATCTGTAGTACTTGAGCAGGTAAATACAAACATTAGGAAGTGATGTATGTTGTTTGATCCAGCAGGTTCTGTCTAAAGGTCAACCAGCTGTAAGTGCTCAGCACACAGGTATGTTGCTTGAAGCTGTCTTTTTATAGATTCGTTTGCCCCGCAGCCCCATTTCACAGTATGTGGTCATATCAGCCAACAAACACCAACATCTTTGCTAAAAACCAACACACACACACACACAAACACACACACCTGCACAGCTCGTAGCTCCTCCAGGACCTCTAACACCTTCGAAGCCAGATGTTTCCACGCCTGTTGTCAGGCAGAATAGATTAAATCTTTTATTTAACATCACCAACATAAAAACAAATCATGAGATACAGTAAATAGAGCCTGCCTTGAGATAAAAAAATGGAGATTTCTTCTATTTTCCAGCACTGATGCCTTCAGTTGTGAGTTTTTTTAATTACTACTTTTCAAGCCAACATTTCTCCTCACCACACTCACATTTTACATCTTATTTGAATTCATTAATGTTAATTTCCCATTTGTGAAACTAATTAAATACCATCCAAGCTTGATCACAGAAGGAAAAAAAAACATTTAGCTCCAGGGCACCTGACTTATTAAAAAAACTTTGTCAGGAGGAGTTTCATAACATGCAGCCTTACTGGTAATTGCCTGACAATCACGTTTTCCAGACCTCCGAGGACCTGCGTAGCTGTGGCAAAATTTCGGCATTCGTAGCAGAGTTTTCCGATCCATAAATACTTGGTCAGTAAAGCAACTTGTGTCTACAAGAAAGCAAAAAAAAGAAAAAAGAGAGAACAAAACTGAGAAAGATTCAAAAAACAACTTCCTGTGTACAACAGCACAGCTCCCTGCATAACAAGCTCGCTCACTAGAAAAACTCATGCACTCCGACAGCATAGAGGCTTTTGTGTTACATTTCTGTCACCAACACTGAAAAGTAGAAGTGCATTGACAGTGAGCAGGTTCAAATACTGCATTTTAACTGCACAAGTGTATTCACTCAAAGCATTTCAAAGTGAACAGACAATGTGTTTCTTAGCTGTTAAAATAGAGCTGCTAAAAAATAACGGAAATATTGGGTGCACAGGAACACAGAAGAGAAAGAGTCAAAATAACAGCAATAAGGTTTTTTTTTCCTTTTTCCATCACACTGAAAGACAAAAAAATGCTTCCTGTCTTCAAACTATTTAGTTGTAAATCAGGCGTGATGAAATGACATAAAAAGCAAATCTGACTAAGAAAGCGTTGTCTTTCTTCCTGCACTTCACCCTGTTACTTTCGAGTTGTGTCTCCTCTCACCTTGACAGAGTCACAGGTGACTATTTCTGCAGAGATCCAGTTAGTGACACTGTCAGCGTATGTGAGCAGCCGCTGAAGGTAGCTGTTAGCTGGAGTGTCCTCATGCACCAGCACACCACTGCTCTCTGCTGGAGGAATCTGCTGACACATGTTCCTGAATGGAGACAAGACATACAGTTCATTTCAAACATGTTCCCACATTTACACCTTTACAATTCCACCTCCTCACACATCAGAAAAGAAGTTGTAAAAGTTTAAACTTGGGTATTTGAACTTGATTACTATAAAACACCACTTCAAACTTCAAACTTTATTTATTTCTAAAGTGCTTTTCCGGCCACAGGCAACACAAAGTGCATTACATGTTAAAATCATTCAAATAAAAACACAAAAAAGAGACAACATAGCAATGTTACTCCCCCTCCCCCAATTACATTCACCAGCATGTTGCCCAAGTCAAGGCAGGCCGGCTCCATCCTGCGCTGTCAGACTCTGTGCCGCTTAGGTGCCCTCAACCCAAACCACTCAGTTTATTATTTTTCTCCTCCTTTATTCAACCACTTACAAAACAGATGATCCACAAAAACAAAAGTCTATGTCAGAGGTGACCCCTGCCTTCTTCAATATACTGATCAATATTAAAATAAAGTATATTATTGAAAATAACAAGGCTGTCCTATAAAAGGACATAAAAATATTTTAATAGAACATCAGATGCTTCAGCAAATAAGAAAAAAAGAGTTCTAAAAAAAAATCCAATTTATTTAGACTCTTTTTATTTAGTAAAAATGAAAGAAAAAACTAAAATTGTACTCACTTGTTTGAGCTCAAGACTTTGTCTCTTACTCCCTGCATTCTTGATTTGAGAAAATGAACCGGATGGCATCCTTGGAATTTTTCCTGCAATACAAGAGAGACTATTTGAAGTTCTATCTCAATGTCACTAACCGGGTGCATTTCTGCATTTCTACAGAGACATGTCTCCCTCTAGTGGCTAAACAGAAAACATAAAGAGAGGATGAGTACCTGCTGCAGCAGGGTGAGCTGCTGGGCGATATGCTGCGGGCTAAACTCAGTTTGAGAGAATGGCAGGCGCTCCTCATTTTGCAGGCAAATGTTGGAGAGGTCCTGCATCAGGGAGCTGTAGCAAGGCATGGGTAGTGCTGCAGCTATGGAAAAGGTCCTCTCTTTAGACATGGAAGGAGAGCGCTCGACCACTCGAGATATCCTCCACTGAAAAGTCCAGAGTAAATTTAGAAATACAGCTTTAACATGTTCTTCTTGTTTTATTGACATGACAAGTTGCTGTATAATTAATTTAGAGAGGGAAATTTTAATGAAAATAAAGATGTAAGGTAGCAAAAAGTCCCAAATAAAAAGGTTTTTCATGAGAAATAGCCAAGTCAGTTTAGGAAACTGTTTACTGACCTTCTTGCTAAGATCCTCAGTAGATGAAAGCAAACAAAATGACTCATCTTCATCAAAGCTCATCAGGCTTCGTCTCACTTGACGTAATGTCGTGCTTTGACGGGTGCGAAGTGAAGTAAGAATGGCCTCGCCTTGGCTGTCTAAAGGAATAACCTGTGGAAAAATGACAGATATTAAAGACATTTAGAAACCGGCAGTGAATTTAAGTGATCGGCACGAGACTGAAGTAGGACATATTAACACATCCCTGTTTACCTCAGTGTTTATAAAGTTTTCCAACGTATCAATAAGGCTGGATTTTGGTGTGAAGTCCACTTGTTTACACTCTGCTACCCAGAGCTGCAGCAGGTCCAAACTGCGATGGAAGATCTTTTCACTGTCGCCTGTCATATCCGGACCATTCCTGGACAGGGAAAACAAAACAAAAGATGATCATCAATTATTTAAATGTGTTATACGTTTCATTGTCATGTTAAATTGTGGTCAAATCTTTGTCTCTTATGAATCCCTACCAGCAGCTTACCTTGCAGCACTGATGAATTTCTCCATGATAAACTGCAGTAATTGTTCAGGAGTACAAAAGAAACGATAAGAATACAAAAACTGCTGGATGTAGCCCTCCACAGCAGCATTTCTGTAAAGAAAAGGATCATGACTACAGCACAGGAAGCAACAGTTGTTCTTTTTAGTGAATATGATTTATATATTTATGTGAAAGAACATAATTTAATACATAATTAGTATGAGGTTAAATACAACTTCATACAGACAGCAACACATGAAATAATTGCAGTAGATGTAATGACTGCATGTCATGTGTCTGCTCAAATAATGATCCCATCACTGTTGGGCTTGACAGCTGGCAGGAGGTCTCTAGATTGATAACGGGTATTTTAGCTTCACTAAATGAGGTGCTGTGCATAATACCAAACATTGTCTGTCGTTTTGTCTGTTCAGACATTTTTTTTCAGAACTCTTTTGTTTTGTTCAGATGCATTTATGCATGTCAATGCTTTTCTACTGTCTTCTTTTTAAGAGAGAGAGCGAGAGGGAGAGAAGGCTTTCTTTTGCATTCCTATCAATAAAACACAATTGTTCCGTATTGTTTTAATTGTAGTGTGATGGTGTCAGGGAACTGTAGAGTCTGAGATGCATCTTGTTGTTGTATCAAAGTTTTTCTAAGCCACGTATCTCCAACTGAACTTTTTGGGCCACTGTCTGGCAATTCTAGCTATTTATCTGCTGCAACACATATGAATTGAATCAATGGGTCTTTAAGAGACATTTGCAGAGCTTAACAAAATGTGGGTAAAGTTTTATGAATGTCCACTCATGTCTCCATTTTCTCCTAACAATATAAAATAATAGTCCTCCTCACTGTAGAATGATGGATTTTTGGAAATTTGCCATTCATTACAAGTTTTTCCACATATTGCTTCCCCATTTTGGTTTAGTGTTGCATCATCTTTTTTATTTGGGACAGTACTCATCTTAATGTAAGACCTGTTAAGGAGTGGAGAATTTAAATAAAAAGTCCCGATTCATTAAACCTATTTACAGAAGGTTGCCTATGGAAGGAATGACATGTGGAATCACATGATTAACGACAACTCATTTTTTCTACAACATCCTTTGCATTGTTTAAAGCCATGGTACTAAAAGTGAGTCACAGCTATCATTATCTCCTGGCCCTTCACATATTCAGGACTGAACAAATGCAGTCCCTCTCTATGTGGCTCATATCTGGATCGGCTTCCTCTTATTTTTGCATAGACTGCTAAATTTCCAGCTGGGATTGGTTCCAGCCCCCCTTCAACCCCGGTTGGGAATAAGCAGTAGAAAATGGATGGATATAAAATTTCCAGAGGCATTTCTTGTTAAAATGACCTGAAATACCTTTAAAACTGTTTTCAGTGACGGCACGGTTAACTCACACCAAACCTCTTTAACGTCTCAACACTGCTTGTGGTGGTGGGTCTCGCGAGCTCTGAGACAAATGGGAATTCATTAAGAGCTTCTGTAGTCCCAGAAGTCCCTTCCTCTCATTTTTGTTACAGTATTTTAGCATACCTATGCCTGGTAAAGACCCCTTGAAATGCATTAGCTACTATCCAATCTCCTTGATCAATGTTGACCTTAAAGTATTCTCCAAAGTTTTGGCTAGCAGACTCAATATAGTAATTGGGTCATTAACCAGTCCAGATAGAACAGGGTTGTCTGTATTTTGGAATAAAAAACATATTCTTTGTCAGCTGTGAAAACCAAAAACAAGTCAGTTCTGAAAAATATTAAAGACGGTATTAACAGATGGAAACATCTAGCAGCATTTGACATTAAATGAATGTTCTAAATGGCAGAAATTGGCAGAAACTAGACCCTTACTGAGAGGATGTGCGTGCGACCCAACTTACAATGGTCTACACTTCAGTTTAATGGAAGAGTATGATGATTGCCATATCCAAATTTTAGGTTGTATCACAGCATTTGTCTTAAAAAATCTTAGTTATTGGTTTGAGGATAGCAACATAGGTTTGCATGGAATGGCATAAAATAGAAGTTATTAGCACCACTGAAGTAGTGGGACTTGTTTTATCATATGTGCTTCAGGGTTTAGGACAGCTGAGACATGTTGACAATGTGTGGTACAAGTTTTATCCAATATGGAAAAAACAATAATCTACTAACGGGACAGAAACCATATGTTAACACAGAGTGGAAAAATGTAATTGCTTTAAGACATCAGTGGAGAAAACAATGTTCTTTTTTTCCAAGAACTGGTATCTTGGTATGGTACCAAGAAACAGTCACTGTTTTTCTACTTAAGATTAAGATCAGTCTGTCAGGTTCTCTGGGAGACAGAATTAAACAATCATTCTATTCTAGTGTGAATAAAAAAAGCTCCCAGGTAAATCAATGTCATTTATTTATGACTGGCAGCAGCAAAAAGAAGTAACAAAGCCAGAAAAAAACATGGTCTGGTGAAAAGTTTTGGGTAATGTTGGCTCATCAACAAACCCAAATGATTAGTACGTTCACCTTAAATTCAGTCATGTAATGGATCTTAGACAAAAAATGGGATTAACCCCAGATCTACACAGAATATTTTGCTCCCATAAAACCTTAGGCTCTTTTTCCCATCATACAGATTTTCCAGAAATGTTGATGTTGTAGAATAAGGTAGTATCCACTGTTTAAATTAACAGGAGCACAGCTCCCAGTACCTAATCAGCACCATTACAATGTGGAACTATGCATAGTCAGACCTAACAGAACTTTTACTGAAATGGAAATAGTGTACCATTGCTTTTGGGTTGTGGTGGGAAGTGGCATTCAAGGTAGCATAATGATTGTGCAGTTGTATAATTGAACTGTGATTGTTGAAAAATGTAATGAGAGAAAAAGGGCAGAACTCAGGGCTATATATAATAGGGAAAGTAAGAACATTTACATCCACAGAATGCCAAGGGAACCCAGGGGATTGGGGCTGAATTGCTATTTAGCCGTAAGAAAACATGCTGGCACAACCATATGTCAAGATGACAATAGCAGAATTCATCAGGCTCAAACTGGGAAGGAATGGTTCAGGGAGCATTAGACACTATTATCACACTGGGATTGGTTACGAATGAGTCCATACCTGTACCCTATTAAAATTGTTTTGATGGAAAAGTGAGATATTTAGTATTGGTAAATAATACTGTACCTAGAGTAAAGATAAGCCATGAGACCCAGTGGAGACCCACTCTGCAGAGTGATCTTTCCTTTGTTGGTACCAAAGCTCAATACAGAAGGATCCTCAGAAGAGTGAAGATCCAAAGACTCACGTCCACAAGCAACCAAAGAGGGTACTAATGAAACCTTCAAACCCCACTGATCCACACTCAAAATCTGCAGAATTAACAAAAAAAGAATCAGACTTAAAACTAAGAAGATGTTTTATGAAATGCAGAGTGTGTGAAAAAGTACCTCAAGGTATTTCCTAACACAATCCAAGAAGGCCACCTTAGATCTGAGTTCCTCCAGCTGTGATTTGAGTTTGGAGAGCATCGCTTTGCACTCTGAACCTTCAGGAAGCAGCACATTAATGAGGATTTGTTAATTATGCAGGGCAACAACAAACATGTTCATACTGAAGTTTTAAAATGAGAACACACCTTTGTTTTTTCTCTCCTGTTGAAGAAGCTTTTGATAGAAATTTCTTGTTTTCTTCAGATTCCTTGTCTCAATTATCAGCTGCTGCTGCAGTTCCTGTTCGAAGGACATTACACAGATTTAAACAAAGATGCCAAATTGCACCACATGCCTCCGCTGGAAGCGGCTATCAGGTGGTTCCAGTGTGTCGGGAAGGCATATTTCTTCTTTATGTGTTTTTCTTTTCATCAAGGCAACAGAATATAATCGTTCTTCTGAAGAGAGAAGTTAAAGCAGCATGGCTTTAATGTTATGTTATTAGTCTTTCTTTAAATCTGAGGGAGCACTGGGACCATCAAAGTGTGCAAACACAAATACTCTTCATTAATATTATGCTGCAAATAACAATAACTTCCTCTGCTAAAGGCTAAGTTCAACATATTAATATTCAGATCCAGTTATGGGGAATAATGTGCCAATTATTCTCAAGTCCCACATGTTTTTGTCCCATTTTCCCCAAAGCCGGACCGTGACCCATTTCATTACAGTTTAAAAAAAAAGCACTAAATAAAGACAGCAGACCAGAAGAAGGGTTAAATAAAACTAAGTGCAACCTCATTTGGTGAGCAAGTACATTTAAATCTGCTGGGTTTTAGCAGTATCTAATAAGGCAAGATTTTAATAAGTTAAATATCATCAGCTTTTACATACATTTACACAATCATGGTGCAAAATGTTAGCTATAAAAATACTTATTATACAGTTTATCCAGTCTAGGAGACCCTAAATAATAAATCATGTGGTCTTCTGTTAGCTCAAACACACAGGAGAAAAGGTCAAAGATGACTCACTGCCAGTAGCCTTCATCAATTCACCCACCTGAGATTTTACATCCAGATTAGGTGATCCTGTGTGCCTCCCCAGATTCAAAGAATACTCAATCACATCCGGACCAAAACAATCTTCTCCAAAGAAGGCCAAAGCCCAAGCTGGGCTGAAGCTGAGGCCCATCCTGCCTGCTGTGCTTCCAGGGCAGAGAAGCTGCTCTGACACTAAAGAGTCGCTGTCCTCCATGTCCTCCAAGCAGCCTGGACTATTCTGCTCATCATGGGCTCCCATCAGCCCTTCCTCTCTCCCCAACTGGAATTCAGCTTCAGAAGGACTTTCATCACTGCCACCCGCTGAATGACCTCCCCCTTCCATGACCTCGGTGTGGGCACTGTCAATGTTCACACCTTGAATGGTAAACAGAATCAGCAGAGAGGGAGAGGAGAGGAGAGGAGGGGGGCTGAATCACATGGAAGGCAAAAAGACAAACTGGATTTGTGTGAAAAACACAGTGAGAGATACCCAAGAGTGGTGCTAGGGGTATTTGTGGCAAACTGTCATAGCTACACAAAGCACTTTTTGTTTAACAAATGAGCTTACAGAGAATTGAAGCTCAACTTCAACCAGTACCTTTTTTTTAAATGTCACATATCTTTTCAAAGCTTTTTTGTAATCATGATACCATCTATCTAACAGAGCACAACAAATGCAGATTCAAGTGTGTGTGTGTGTGTGTGTAATTGTTGCTGCCCATGAAATAGTTCCAGAAAAAACAAACTCTTTGGAGTTTGCTTGGACTGTTATGAATGTGCTTCAAGCTTAAGAACAGCTTCCAACAGCCAGTCACAGCCCTCGTGACTTCAGTCAGCAGGCATAAGAAGAGAAATGAATCAAAACATCACAGAGGGGTTTAGACAAGTAGTATTTAATCTTTTGGAAAACATAAAGCATCTAAAAGCCAAAAAAATATTTTTAAAATCCTTTGAATGTTTAGTTATGGGGTTTTCCCCAAAAGGTGAATTAAAAAAGAAAAAGCACAACCCTTTTCTAACTAAGCACTCAGCTGTGTTGATAAGGAATATTTAGCGTTGCAGAGCACAAATACATGCAAGGTTTCTTTTACAAGGAGCATTTTCTACTTCTAGATGCTGAAATGTCTCCTCGGACATTTCAAGGCAACTGGATTGTGTCCTTATTCCTCAGCAGTCATGGAACCCTAGTGTGTATAATTAATACCATCTCGCATTTCTAAGCATATTTAGAGAAACAAATGTCCTCAAGCTTTTTTTCTGTTTTAGGTTAGAAACACTAACTGCTTATTTAATATTACTGGCTAGCTACAGGTTGTTATAAAAAGGAAAGAAAAATAAAATCCAAGAATACTATATTCCATTTTTGTAATTAAACGTCCTTGAAATTCTGAAATAAACAGATTTGTTTCATAGTAGTGTGATTTAAAACTTTTAAGGCTGAATCTACTGCAGGTTTGCTTGTAGTAAAATGCGTGCAGACTCATTGCTCATGCTAACAAAGTACAAACTGATCTACTAACAATGAGCAAAAGGGTTTGCGTCTTTCAAAGGTGCAAAATTGCGCGTCCATCTCCAATTTGCACCTTTGCCTCAATAAATATGTAAATCGGGTCGTTCACATGCAAAATCGCGTGTTTGGATGAGAACATGTAATTATATGATTTTAGCACACACAAGGCGATTTTTCATACCTGAGAGTATTTTTGTCTACGTCTATATTTAACACCTATCAAAAGGACATGCAAATGGTTTGAATGCGTAATTGCGCAAACATTGCAAGTTTAGAGTTTTTGGCATCTGGGTCATTCCAGCTCACAGTAACCAACACAGCAGGGATCTCTCAGTCACGTCATGCGTTGACTGAATTCCTAAATGCTGTCGCGCTGGATGGTGAGGTTTATTAGGTTTCCACGCACTCGGGTTTCCATAAATGAAACCAAACAAGATTTTTTTAGGTAGCTGGATTCCTCGGTGCTTTAGGAGCAATAGACTGCACCATGTGCAGCTTGTGCCTCCCGCAAGCTCTGAGCATATATACAGAAACACAGCAATCATTGAACGTGCAGTGCGTTTGTGATGCCTTTGGCATCATAACCATCAAAACAATAATCTTATTAAAAACACAGGCTGATGTCTCATATTGATTCATATGTTTTAAGGTGACAGTACATACCCCCCACACCCCTTCTTCCTGACACCTGTTCTCAACCAAACCACTACAGTAGTTTTATCAACATAATATTTTGATATTTAGTCAACTATAACTAGGCTTAAACTAATGGAATTGAGATGACTAAATTATAACTGTAACAAAAATAAAGTTCAAATTTGCTGTCAAAATTAACCCTGCATCTTAGTATCATGGTGTGGTGCTTAATTCTGGCAGAAATAGTAAACTATCTTATTTATTTACAGGCTTGCACAGGCAGCAGTATGGGTTTATTATAGTCATTTGCACACAGAGTATAAACTTACTTTGATTGGCAGAAGAAAAGCTTTAAAAGCTACCATTTTAACTGGCATCCCTGCAAAAAATCTATTTCTACACACACAGTGCAATTACGTACTTTGTGGAACGTTCTGTATGATATAAAAAAATACAATTTGATATAATTTGATCAAATTAGCCCTGCTTTATCAGGAAGCCTTGACTGCTTTGGGTGATATGTTTTTTCTGCATAAGGAGGTGTAACCAAAAAATAGCTTCAGCTATGATGGTGTTTTTGATTAGATAATTATTGAAGACATGAAAAAAATAATTATCTTGAGTATTTTATTAAATGTTAAATTAACTCAGACTCCATGTTCAGTATAAATATTTATTTAAACAAATCTATGCTATTAGTAATTGTTTTGCTATTGTTGCACCTATTGAGAAACTAATTGTGAAAGTTATGAACAGAATAAAGACGTATAAATATTAAAGACAAAGAAAAAAATCCATATATTTACGTTTAGCTTTGATGAGCTAAAAGTACTAATAGTCAGATATCATCATAAGTAAAAGTAGCTATAATGTTGCAGATGCAACTACAAAAACACTCATTAAAGACAAATACAGCAAAGTTAATCTCAAATTATTTTATAGCATTAAATTCTGTTTAACACAGATGATTCCCTGTAAAGAATTGCTTTGTTAGATTCCAAAAGATTATAATAAGTACATTTAATATTGTACAAATCATTTTTCAGATTATTTTAATGGCAACTTGCATACTAAGGAAACCCAGAAAGATATTCAAAATGACCCAAAACCAAAGTAAAATAGAGAGCATGCAGGTCAGTCTCCTACCTTGGCAATCACAGTGTCGACTTGGCAACGATCTTAATCCAATATCCTCAAGCATTATTTCAATTTCAGCCTTACAGGAGCAGCCTTCGGTTCCTTTCCAAGAATCAACACAAACACTGCAGGATGTGTGAATGTTTCCATTCAGGTCAAGACAGCTGTGCAGGCAAACGTGTCTTTTTCCTCTGCAGACGCTGGCTGGGGAGGGTGGGCTGAGGATGGCCCTTTTCACAGCCTTTGATGGAGACTGCTCATTAGAAGCACTGCATGAGGCACATTCAGAGAGCAAAAAACATACAATGTGTTCAGAGCCAGCAACAATTAGCACTCATTGACATAATAATTAATCAAGAGATGTTTGAAATGGATCATTCTAAGTGAATACACAATTAATCCAAAACAGATCCCATTAGCATCCAACCTCTGAAGGAGAATTTAGCAAAGTACTAATCAGTAAAACACACATAGTAAACAGTGGAACACTCCAACACCACAAACCAACAAACCACCTCTTAAAATTCCACAAGTAACACTCATCTATTCAGAAAGTTATTATGGTTGAAACACATTAGTTATCCACATGTATCCGTGTCAGGATTTGAATAAAAGTAGAAAAAAAAAACAATCAGAACAGTGAAATAACCCTCCACATATCAGTCCTGTGAACAGACCCATAGCCAGAGGAGTGGCTGTGTTGTTGCCATACAACAAAATAAAGACTCTTTTAACACATGACCCTGAGCAAGAGAGCATGGCAACCTAAAGAGATGTCAGAGAGGACTGACACACATTAGCTGAGCTGCTGTATATAAGTGCATGTTTTTATGCTATCACATGAACCCCCTCTGGCAAACTATACTGATGTAACAATGCATACGAGGCATAAATATATCTTTAGCTTAGCCAGAAATTCTGCTTTGACTATAAGATACACAGAAAACCTGTTAACATTGGTATCATTTCAACTGCTGATTGTGCTTTACATATTAAGTGCATAAAGCTCATTTAAATGCTGAGTGTAGATCTGCACATGCATATGTAAGTGTGCAGAGGAGGAGAGGTCATGTTCTGAGAGATCTCGATCATCCCGCTCATCTATTTGTTCCGGATGAACAGAAGACTAAAATGAAAAAAAAAAGCAGTGAGATCAGAACACTACACTGCTTTTGCTGTGAAAAATATGCCGGAGATGAGCTTTCATTTAACATGGAGGCTTATTATGCTCCTGTTTTCCAAAATGACTCGCTAGTTTAAAAAGATTCAAACCAGTTGCAATAGAAAAAAAAACCAAAATAAAATAGAAATAGAAAGAAAATAAATAATAAATCAAGAACAGTGTCAATGAAAAACAACCAAAGCTGAATTAATATGTGAAAAGAACTAAACCCTGGAAACCAAAAGGTTACACAGAATAGACATTTTGTTCCTATTTCATGACTGTTTATGCCAGAAAATGTGGGATGTATTTGTAGTCTGTAACCAGGTGGCTATTATTCAGATACTGTACTTTTATGACACAGACAGACAGCCTTACCTCCAATATGTACATTTGCATTGTTGCTGTTCATTACAAATACAGTATTCAGCTAAATGTGTATACAGCATTTAGAGTAATATAAATGCAGCATCATAGGAAATGCACAATAAATCAACTACACAGCAGTGTGCAAATGTCTCGAGGACTTTCATAAGTTTTTAGGCTGACTGTATCCAGAAGAACGTTGTTTTTGTTAAACTACTAAACACGAACATATGAATAGTTTAAGCATCATAAACTGCATTTAATTCAAGAGATGAACCGTTGTTATACATCAGTGCTTAGTGTTTACACCAGCATGGTAGCACATCGGACAAATAACCAGGACAGTACTCATCCCCTCAAGCAAATAAAGATTTTTGGAGTCTGTACATAGAATGCAGCTTTTACACCATTTTCATTGTAAAAAAATCTCATACTTACTTTATTTTTTTCTTCTTTTAAGTGACCCTGTTCAAAGCATCTGCTCCATAGTCATTTAAATATAAGTCAGGTTCAGGGTTGCAAAACTGAATGTGACAACATTTTACAGGTTATTTAAATAAATTTAGGATTGTCGTGTTGTTTGCCTCGGGGACCACCAGGGGGCGCTCGCAAACCACTAGTGGTCCAGGGACCACACTTTGAGAAAGGCTGGCGTAGACCAATGCGAGAAGAAATATGTAGTTAAGCAGCTACAGTTATGTCCCGGTCATATCCATATATTACAACAAGACTGAATAGTAATAGGTCTACCTAAATAATATTATATCTATCTGAAATAAAATGTGCACTGCATAGTCTTTTTTTTTTTTTTATTTTGGCCTTTATCCAGTTATCCCCGTTGATGGTATGTAGACATAAAACCTGTCTATTTTTTAATGGAGTATGCATATGTAGTAAAAAAAGAAGATATGACAGATATTTACTCCAATTTATACATCCAACAGCATAGCAAAATGGCATTTTAGGTTTAGAAGACTTCCTCAAAGTTGTGAGTTTTTTGCATTTGTCCAGTTGTGAAACAAAAGCTGTTTTACATCATAAATACTTGCGCATCACTCACATACATCACTTGCAAGGCATCCTTAGCACCCACTTCTTTCCACCAAGCCATTATTTATTCATGCCAATGATTGTGGGCAATATTTGGAGTCAGAAGCTGTAATGGCAAAATTACCCCACATCCCATAATACAAATTAGAAATTAGAAAATTATTGAATGCATGTGGTAATCTGGGTCACCCCCAAAACATAAACACTTGTTCCTTATTCAAGAAAATTTGTTCCAAAGTCTTCAAGAACTTTTTTAGCTTTTTGTGTAATTTTATGTTATTAACAGAAGACAAAACAAGCAGCGCCAAATTCATAGACTATGCATTGATACAATAAATGGTACAATACAAGGTGTAATAAATCACTGGGTTATTCATTATGTCAGCTTTTAAATCCTGTTTATAGAATTACGTAATCTGAGCAGTGTTAGGACTTGGATGACTTGGTGGCACTTGGGTGATGTAACTTGCTTCTTTACTGAATAAACATAATCATGTAATCAGACTTAAGCAAACATGCTCCGAGACTAGCTAAAATGACTTTTTCATGTGAGAATTTAGCTAGACATTATTTTATTTAAAGAAAAGAAAATCAGCTTACCATGTGGACGGGCTGTAGTTGACCAGGCAATGTAACACACCCAGCAAGTCATCTTTCATGTGGAGATTACTAAATCTGTCCCGAAAAGTGCTGGCAAACATTTTCTACTGGAAGTCCTTCAATGAAATGATATACTCCCCCTGGAAAGAGCAAAAAATAACAGTGAAACAGAATGAGAGTTGTGGCGATCTATCTATAAATACACATTATCCATAAACATATAATACATATATACACATTTATTTCTTTATTTTATATATATATATATATATATATATATATATATATATATATATAAAACTGTGTATATTTGTACACACACACACACACAACACACGTACACAAACATGCCACGTATTT
>JBAMIG010000017.1:4687008-4698381 GCA_037177335.1 Kiunga ballochi | reverse complement strand
CAAGTCTCAATGGCTTCCACATGGCACCCCGCCATCTCAGGCATAACCCTACAACACACAAACACAATAACACACACACACGACACATGTACACAAACATGCCACTTATTTAAATATACATACCCACGGTGTTGTCTTCATGCCCATTGTCTGAGTATCCACTAAGTAAAAACTCTCCTTTGAGCAGGTCTACCACCTCCTGTAGGGCATGATGGACTTTCAGGGAGACAGACTTCTCACCTTGTAGTAGTGTATTTGTTTGTTCACTGTACATTATGTGGACAGTTTTCTCCAGTAAGCTGTCAGAAATAATTGAGCCGCTACTTAAATTAGATGATGGTAAGTCATATTCCTGGGCTTCAGGCATCACAGACACATCTGCACAGTCCATTAAGTGACCATCATTGCTTTTGGGCACAGCTATCAGTTCCTTTAAAGGCTGTGGGACCAAAGGGAGATTTATATTCAACCTAAGGATAGACTCTGGTGCACTAACCTGCACAGGAACTAAAGAAAGATGTCAAAAGAGGTAATTGTTGAAAATACCACAACCATTAAGATTAGTAGATAATGGCAGAGGAAGAGACACTTCAAAGGGGGAAATATCAGTAAGAGTTAGACAGTCTGCCAGCATTTGGTTACTGGAAGATGTAGAAGATGCAATGGTCTGACACAGAGTCAACTCTTCTCTTTGCAGACTAGATTGTGTTGGGCATGCGTACGCAGTGGACAAAGGGAAATCCAGGTGGTTTTCCATCGTATGATGACAGCTTTTTCTAAATCCATCTGCATTCCTGTAAAGCAAACAAACCCTTAAAGTTTTGCCATATTTTGCGATATCATCAGAAAACCATATCAATAGTGTCTTATATGTTCAGAAAACATGCACATTGTTTAGCAGACAGAACAAGCGGCTGACAAAAACTAGCATTTAAATCTAATAAACAATATTCTTCCTCTTTTTAGACAACACAATGCTTATTGGACCAAAGACATTTGAAATGGCACAAACAAAAGAAATGAAACATTAAAATGAAAAAATTCAGACAACACATCTCCAAGACACATAAAAATATAAACCCTCAGGGGTGTTGAATTCAAGTCCTCCATGGTCGGTATCCAGCAGGTTTTGTTGTCTCTGACACAACGGACTGAAATGAATAAATAGGTTGACAAGAACCTGTTGGATCTATTTGATTTGCATCTGGTGTGTTAGTGCAGGGAAGCAGCATAACCTGCTGGATACCAGCCCTGAGAACTGGAATTGGACTGGTGTCTTATATGATTCTTTGTTTAGGAATAATGTTAAATTAATACCAGTTTTTAAATGGTTTCTTTTTGTTTTGACCATGACTAACCTTAACATTACCTCTGAAGTGTCTTCTCATACCCTTAAGTACTATACAAAACTTTAGTTGTTTGCCTGTCATTTCAGCACTGACCAGCTGTTGTGAAAATATTTGTATATCATTGATATCAGAATACCCTTCAATGGCAGTTCCAAGGTACTGGCTCTCCTCCTCCAACCCCATCTTCTCTTCATTAGTCAGGATGATGGGGGTGAAGTGTGTGGCAGTTGAAGTGAAGGCTTCTGGGAGCTGAAGTTTCTTTGTGACAGGATAGCTGTGGGGAACAGGGCCAGGCACAGGAGCCAATCGGCTCTCAGTGGCCAAGGGCACAAAGCCTACACATAGTTACAACAATGCCAGATACAATATCAGTGATATTGTCTCATGCAATTCACACTGACAAATGAAACCAAATGTGTGTAATGTTTGGAAGATCTGCTGCATCAGCAATCAAATTATTATAAAAAGTAGTATAATATACCCCCACCACCCCCCAAAATACATGGTACATTCAAAGTAGAAAATACATCTTTGCACTTAAAATGTATTGCATGAGGATCATTGGAAGTTAAGTATGGCTGCCCTACCACTGGTTTGCAGAGAATCTTCATGTGGAGAATGTTGGGTTTCTGTTCCACTTAACTCATCACTTGTGTCACTGGATTTTGAGCTGGCTGGCTAAAAGAGAGAGAGCATGACAACAAAGAATATTCTTTACCCCCATTGGACAAAACAGAGAATTGGTATAAACCATGTTTAACCACCATGTTGTGGAAGATTTACCGGGTGAACTCTGCAGACGAGGTTGTTCCAGATAGTCTCTGCATTCGTCCCCTGGCGTGATAAGTTGTCACAGCAACTCTATAATAGATACACGTGAAAATAAGTATGGAGAATATCAACTTCTAGCTGACTTTGTATAAACAATTGTAAATGATTAATAAGAAAATGTTTTGTTGACAGCATGACAGCATTTTGGCTAATTGGATTCTCTATAAGTCCAAAGACATGCACCTTGGGGATAGGCTGAATGGAGACTGCAAATTGCCCATAGGTGTGTGTGTGTGTGTGTGTGTGTGTGTGTGTATGGTTGTTTGTCTGTGTGAACAAACAGTAATAAAGAGAAAAAAAGGGTGATGGTTAAAGGAGAATAACACATTTCTATAAATGAAAAGCTCATAAAATAATCTAAAACAGAAAGAAATATTTACTATTTGAAAAGGAGCATTATTCTGTATTTAGATTGGGTAATCTGTAATCTCTCATTTTTCTCCTGACCCTAACATTTAGCGACTTTAAGACTGGCACCTAAAATGTAATATGCAAAAATCTCTAACAGTAATATCACATTTTACATAATGTGATTTCTTTATTCAGTAAAATAAAAAAAAATGGCACAAACAATACATTAAAAGCAAAGCATACAATAACTATTTCAATAGGAATGAAAAGTGTTAACAGCAGTTGTTAATTAACTGATCAACCCCTACAAAAATAGACATGTGGGTGGTTTAATAGTTGGAGCATCTAAGCGTGGGCTAGATGTTGTTGCTACCCGTCAATCTGAAATGAAAATGACTCGCTTTGAAATAACTGAGTTCATCATTCTATAGTGAGAACAATTATCCATCCTTCTGCGTTTTTGGAGAAAAGTGCACATAAAATGACAATATAAGAAAACAAAGCAACTTATGGAGGTGGTGTGTGTGTGTGTGTGTGTGTGGGGGGGATACAAAACCCTTGGAAGGCATTAGATACATTATTTCCATGTTATAAATAAGACAGGAATGGTACAGTATATTAATTTATGTTGTGCTCAATCTACAGTCACAGGTAAGCTGGAGCCTATCTAAGAGAGGCAGGGTACACCTGGACAGGTTGCCAGTCCATTGCAGGGCTAACACAGAGAGACAACCACTCATACCCACTCTCACTTTAGAATGATCAAATAACCTAACCCACACATCTCTTCTCCACAAAGCGACCCTAATAATGTGAAGGGGAAAGTTCAATTAAAGAACTGGAAACAAAAAAGTGCATGAATGTTAAAAAGCACTGCAAAAAATTTAAGCCAATGCAGGAGGAAACTGGAATGGTTTTGCAAGTTGCCCTGCAAGAAAAACAAGTAACCAACAGGTACAGTAGAATGCAGCAGTTTCCTTATCCACCAAACAGCTACAGGGATTTTGATTTAGCACAAAATCAATGTTAAAATCTGAGTTCCAAATAATACTTTTTTAGCCATTATAATGGTGGGTCTCTCCATGGGCGTCCTCTTAGCCATCTCGAGGAGAAGTCTCTTCAGTTTACGAGGCATTGCCAGCTTTTGATTAGGTGATAAACTGAACTTGGCCGTGGCCCAGAGAATAGCAGCAACCCCGTAAACACAGACCTGAGCAAAGAGAGGAGAAAAGAAGAGGAAACACCAACAGCTGAAACTGCTCATTTTAATATTTAAAAAGACAATAAAAGAAGTTAAGATAGACGAACCTTCTCAGTTACAATACCATGTTCTTGATATTCAGGTGCAAGATAAAAATCATCCTGGGATCCTTCAGAGAACACACACAAAGTAGGTTATTCCATTCAAAATGTACAAACGCTGCGTTTCATCTCTTCTTACCTATGTGTTTAGGTTTTAGAAAGAGCACCTCTCCCTCACAGCTCACATACATTGTGTCCAAGCATAAATAAGCTGGAAAAGTGAATAAAACAGTTAGCAAGAGCATAACCTATGCATGTTTTGTTCTCCTTTAGACTTCTCCAACATCAAGCCTTATTACTGTAAGATCTAAATATATGCAAAGTAAAATGATTTTTCAAAGACTGTTATTTCTGGTTTTGAAGAAAAAAGAAAAAAAAATACCTGGAAAGTCAATATAGGTTTGCAGTGATGACAGGCTAGTGTAACATAAAGCCCACAGCTCATTAACAGTCAGCCTCTGTCCACATCGAGTCAATAATTCTCTCAGAGAGATCCACTGGATAAAGATAAAAAACATTTTAAAAATTTATTTAAAAAAACATTTAAAGCTGCTCACTGACATATTTACAGCTAAATAACTAAAGAATATGTGTTAAAAAGGCTACTACCTTATCTAAAAATAAAAAACAATGAACTGTAAAAAGTTTAATGACAAAAAAAATCATGGGACAAATAGATATTTGATCCATCTTAACAAACTTTGTCCAGATTAGGATTGTAAAATGGAAAAATGTTTGTTTAAATCAATGTGTGAAAACATTTAGAACAGTAGAACATTACAACACAGCTAAACCTAATTATGAAAATAAGAGTATTTCCAAATACACAATGAAAAAGTACACTGAAGAGTTTGGGATAGTACAGATGTACTGAGAGAAAGGCTTCACTTTGTTAGAGATAATGCAAGACTGGATGGAAATAAATGTTGGGACATTAAATAAGCTTATTGCAACAATGCTACATTGAATGTGTGGCATTATTAAATCTAAATCACATTATAATGAATTCTAATGAGATGAACATGCAGACACAGACTCACTGTGCAAACTGGAGTACAAAGTTACAAAGACTTCTAACAGGAAGTCCATAGCAGTAGAGCCAGTCTAGTGGCAGTGTGTGTGTATTTTTATGCAACAATATGCACACCAATTTAATAATATTAAAACAATGTGACGCAGACCTAAAATAGAGCGAGAGATCTGTTGATTCACCAGTCACACATACTCAATCCTTTCATTTGAACACATAAAAACAACTGATGTGAGGAATAAAATAAAGAAAAAGAAAAAAAAAACAAACTAATGTATAAAAGCTTTCTGGCATTAACTAACCTCATCCTGCGATTCTTCATTCAAGCACAACATGCTTTTGGTCATGTAGTTATTGGGAATGTAGAGGTTGTGGTTCACTGAGGTGTCATGCTCTCTTTCCAGTTCTTGACAAGTACAGGTAGATTCTAGGTCTTGGATGCAGGTATCACAGTGACTGTCAGGGAAGTCTTGTAATTTTGTTTCAATTGTGCAAGTCTCTAAATCCTCACTTCCCAAACATTCTTCCCCGCTGACCTTGGCACTACAGTGTGGATAAGAATCACATGACTTTCCCCGGTTAAGTCTTTGAAGTCTGTTGTTCCACATTGACGAGGAGCTTGTGTGTTCATCTGCGCCTATCTCTGATAGGTCAGATACCGGTATGCTAATATCTCCATGAGGTGGGGTGGACAGACAGGGGGGGTTGTTGGAGTCAGGAACAGAACAGGAGCGATTAAGGGCACCTCTTGCTCTGTTCAGCCTCTGCTGGGCCCTTCTTCTCACTGGGGAGCTGTTGTGTGATCGGCAGTCCATCTCATCTGTCATGATCATACCGTCTCCCTCGCTGCTATCCATGTCCTCTGCCCACAGAGAGGAATCCCAGCCACCACAGATCTGTGAATTGGGTACATTCACACAAGGCATAAACAGTAAAGAAAATGCCACTTGGTAAAAAAAAAAAAGCCTTCTTCCTGCCTTAATTCCATATAAGGGTTAAGTATATGCTTCCACTGGATACTAAGATGTGGGCCTGTATGAGTAAAAGCTATAATGAAAATAGCTTAGAACAGAAAAGAAGCCCCTCAAAAGAGGCAAATTTAACTAACCTCATTAGCTGAAGATGACCTATTTGTTTTGTGCAATGGTTAAAAACTGCTTCAGAGCACTCACATAGGAATCATTTATTGTTGATATTTGGTTCAATATTAACAATATAAAAGAGATTTTAAATATAGAAATAAAATATAGATATTAAAATGAGATTCTGTAAGGCACTTCTAAATTCAAGTCCGATAATTAATAAATAAATAAATAAATATATTGTTTTAAAGAGCACCTCTTGGACCTTGTCTGTAGCTGCCAGAATCTTATTTTCCTTCTCCTTTACAAAGTGACAAACACTTATGCCTTCACAGTTGGCAACAGAATGATAAAAAAGGTTGTGTTTAGTGGTGTGTGACAGGTTTTTCTTGCTTAAACCAAACTCCCTCATGATGGGCATATTTGGTTAAATTCACATTAGGAGCAACTTCCTACTTTAGGACATTTGTGGAAGGAAAATTGGAGGAAAAATATTAAACGTTAGAAAATACTTTTTTGTTTATACTTCAGCTTATTCTTGGTTTATGAGGTTTGAAATTTTGTTCTATATCTTTAACACATTGGTGTTGAGTTTAGCAATGAATTCAGTCACTTTTTCCCCAATGTAAAAGTACATAAACAGCTCTTTAAGTAAAAATGATTAAAAAAAAACATTGCCAGCATTTATCTGGTGACTATGAACACAATATTGCAATCGATAATATAAAGCGCTCCTCATTATAATTAATTGCCATCTTTTAGCATAATTGGGATGTCACATCATATGTAGGAGCAAGTTGATTAGTCAAATTGGTTTATTGTTGACCATTTCAGCCTGTAAATAACTGCCAAGCATACATCATTTTCAGGTTTGTAAAGGTTTGACATTCTTTGTAAAAGTGTTTTTATTCCTCTAAATGCAAGATTACAATTATTTCAAAAGGCCCTCAATCAAGTAGTGCATTATAGTTTATCATTGACATTCATTCAGTTGTTTATATTTTTTACACACAACTGAAACAATATGGTAGTTTATACCACCAATAATGTACATTTTCTGTTGGCTGATGTTCTTCCAACAAAAAATGCACTCTCTCTAAATGCATAGCTAAACAACAGCTAACAAAGTACCTGCTGCCTCGACAACCTATTTGTCACAGAGCTGTTAGACAGATCTTTGTTCTTATCATCCGAGCCCAGTCTTTTTAAAAGACATCTAGGTTTGGAATGCTGCCATCTTGCCTCCCAGGAGCCTTCCGGTCCATCTGTTGATGCACAACAACAGCAATTAAAAAGGCAAAGAAAATCACTGAACATCCAATTGTCAGGGGCCTCATTTAATAAACTTTGCATAAAAGCTCAACTAAAATTGTTTGTATGCAAAAAAACAAAGACAAACAAAAAACAAAACAAACAAAAAAAACAAACAACATATATGTTGTTGTTTTGCCAAAATAAAAGTCGAGATTTAAAAAAACTCTGCTTACACACAGGTTTTTCCCCTTTATATATCACATCCTTACCGAAAAAGTATGCAGGTGAATTTGGTTTACATCACCACACACCCACTTTCTACCACACACAGTCAATACAAAGGAGCTCGTAAACATTTCGGCATATGAACCAACGAGTGTCTGTGGGTCAGGGTGACAATGTGGGTAAACTCAGAGGGCGGGTAAACATTTTTTAGAGGCTGAAAAGAGCGGATAGTGGAGAAAATGATGGCAATAATGTTCAGCTATCATTAGTGATGCAACAATCAAAAGGAAGGCTGTGGAGTGGCAGCACATTGCTGCCACAGAAAATGATGTCAGCGTGATGAAGAGGTCTGTGCCAGAAATAAAAAAAAAACATGATCGGATCTCAAATCAGAGGTTAAGATGCCGATGGCGTGCTCCACGATAACGCATATGAGCGAGGACCACATGAAAGCACACCTTCTCTGTGCTCTTGAGGTTGGAAAACGGTGTGAGAAGTCAGTGCCTCAGTGGGTAGCCACTGTCACCTGGAGCAGCCATCACACGCTGATTCTGCCTGCAGCTTGTTTTCCACACTGCTGGATGCAGGATGAATTAAATCAACCCAGGCCACCATGCAACCACATTTATTAAAATAAAAAAAATAGAGTCAAAAATAACTTTTACATTAATTAAATTCACGTTTTTGTGGCTCACACAGACAAACTTGTTCTTACCAGCTCACAAGGTTCCAGCGGATCAGAGAATCTAACACTGGACCTAGTTTAGTACATAGATGTGAGAGCAGAGCTCTAATTAATCTAAATCTGCTTATCAGCCAGTCATCATCATGAGCCAGAAAATCTTTATGGTTCTTAAACAATCTACTCATACTGATCCTACTGTTGGCATAGTCTTCTGTGGTATTACGCATGTGTCCCTGCAATATTTATATGCTTACAAAGTAATCACCATTAATGTATTAATGAAGGCCATGCTGAGGTTTTTTTAGTATGACATTAGTGTATTAAGTACGCTTAAATCTGTATTTATGGATTAAATAACTCATGAATGATAATCAACATGGGTTTAATGTGGCTTAAATGTATTATCTTATCAGCTCTGCCGCCAGTTTTCCCCAAAATGTTACATTCAATGCAAAGTCCAAAGTTGGTGACGCAGTGTGCACTTTTCTCTATCAGGTTTTTCTAAATCCTAACCTTTGCTTAGTAAAGTACTGGCACAATTTTCAGATTGTGCGTAAGCAAGCTTTATAAATCCGGCCCCAGCGGCTAAACACACACACACACACACACACACATATACACACACAATAGGTGCAATTACCTTGAAAGTTTGAAACTGATTCAATGGAAAGCACACGTCGTCCAACAGAAGACAGTTTCCGACACACAGCAGAAGAGGAGGTATGAGACAGCCATTCTTCAGCCAGAGACAGGATGTCCTATAAGTATTAAACCAAAAGGTTTGAAATATTAAGAAAGCATATGTAGTCATCAAAGTATTAAAAAGAAGAGGTTGTTGTAAGAAGAGTGACTGTAGGCTAAAGCTTGTTTTATCACCATTAAAACTGAATAAAATCAAATTAGCTTGTAAAACATTACAAAACGGTAATAGCTGTAAATCTATACCATTTTATTTACATTTTAATTTTTTACCTTGTATGTTAAGTGCAATTTATTTTGATGTTGCGTGACTCTTTTTCTAACATCTATTTTTAAAGGTGTCTACAGTACTACACCTTCTAAAATTGGGACAGGGGTTTGAAAAATTACCTGGAGGTAATTTGTGTAGCTGTTAAACAGGATTACTGGGTATGAAATAGGCAGAGTATTTCAGAAATGATGAAAAATAAATGTACAACAAAAAAAAGAAAAACAAAAGCCCAACATTTTTAAATAGCAAAGCAATAATAGTTATAATAATGTTCGTTAATGTAGCATAAAACCTTAAATATATATAATCTACCTCCTATAATCAGATTGGACATTCCAACAGGCAAGGAACAGTCTGCGAAGTAGTGGAAGTACAGTTCACCACAAAAGTCCCATAAGGTTTGATCTTACAAAGAGATGTGAGAACTAGATCCAGGAATACCACTATCTCTTGTAGGTTCATTTAAATAAATTTCAGGCAACTTTGCTGGTAAACAGAGGTACTAATGCCTATGAGCTGCTGGAAGCTTTGTGCTGGGAAAGGTATAAATAAGAGCACCAAATGCTTCACAGTCAAATAATCCAGGAGGAGGTGTGGCCTGTCTGCAGTCCGAACCTTTCAATAATGAAAACATATTTCAGAAAAGGTAAATACAGTAAGTACTTAGGACTAACTAGAATCCTATAACTCAGGGATCCCCCCACTGTCCTGCAGACCTTAGCTGTCTTGCAGCAAGGAAACACCAGTCAGAAAGAAAAAGCTAAATAATCCAACACCTGCAGGGTAGTGCACCGTAGGACTGGAGTAAGGGATCACTGCTATATCAGACAACATTGTTACGTTGTAAACTTTATTTAGCTACAGATCCAGCAACTGGTCTGTTTCCAGATGTTTGAAGACTGTTGTTAAACCTTCAGGTAGCCCCTAGAGCTAATATTTTTCACAATATCTCTTAACATTTATTCTATTGCCTTATGCTACTTACAATAATACGATATTTTTAGTGACATTCTACATGTTGTAAAATTGTTTTTTTTTTACATTATACTTTAACTGACATTCAATAGACCAACACAATGTAAGTAGGCAAGTAATTCACTTGATTTGCAATTACACAACATTTCCACTTGATGTTGCTAAAGATTTCTAAATAAAAAGGATATTTACTTCATGTTCAGTTATTTTAAGTTATATTAAGACATACAAAGAAACATAAGTAAACTTTTTTTCTCCCACTCATCTATGACTCTGCTGAATGGTGGGATATTTAATGAGGTCACTGACATCACATTGCTACTTCACTTACAGTCAGCAAGACATTTTTAGGAATTTAACATTTAAATGTTGTAAACACCATAAACACCTATTTATAAGAATTCTATTACCAATCTAAATGACAAAACGGTGTACTGCTCCCGAAAAATCTAAAATTGCATTGAATGTGTTAAAAAAAAACAATAATTTCTCATGCTTATTACCATGTCATTACTGATGACCGATTTGTGCAACACCTATCAGATGCTGCTAAAACCACGCTGAATTCTACACATAGCGATGGCAGAAACAAAGAGGAATTTGGACCTGCAGGAGAGGTCTGTCTTCAGGCTTCTCCTCCTGCATCTGCTCCAACATCTTCTGGATTTCTTCTCCCAGGTCTGCCTCAAGCTCAGGCTCGATGACAAAGCTCAGTGCAGCAGAAATTGTAGAACCCAAAGAATAAATATGGCCCTTCAGCCAAGGATAGAGGGGAAGAAAACACTATCATTAGGACAGAAATTTTATTTATTTTTTTGTTTGAAGTCCTTATTTGGACTTTTAACCAAGTAGGAACACAAACCATACAGGTGTGGTTTATTAGAATGTGATATAGCAGAATTATTGCTGTGCAAAAGGTATCCACCAGTAGGTAGAAGACAAGCATCAGATTGTAAACAACAGTGTTTGCCAGTGTGCAATAAGTGTAATTAACGGTATGCATAAACTACAATATTTACAGCAATAAAACAGGTAACTATTCTGCTGGAAAAATTAATTAAATTCACCAAGCATGCTTTGACAATGATGACAACCACCACCATGTTTCTCAAATATGGTTTGGTTTTTATCACATTTGAGAAACATGCTGAAATATATTTATTTATTTACATTATTTGAATGTTATTTTATTTAACAATAAAATTAAGAGATATAATTGACTAATATATATATATATATATATATATATATATATATGTTTTTTTTTTTTTTTTTTTTTTTTTCCCGGGACCGAGAGGGCCACTCAAAAGAAGAAAAAA
>JBAMIG010000017.1:4672845-4682869 GCA_037177335.1 Kiunga ballochi | reverse complement strand
GGGCTAGCAATTTTCTTAATAATTGCTGTATGAAAAACAGAACATTTTATTACTCTACTCTGTGATGCCAATGCTGCCACAGCTACCCACATACATTGAGCTACTCTTTCTGCTATCACCGCAGTAATTAATCAGCTGAAATTCACTGTGTCATTGTGGCCACTGCTGTTCTCACTGAAATCCATCATTGCAGCCACCAAGGTCACTTCATGATCCACCGTTGTTTGCGTTCAAGCACGCGTGGGATTGCCTGTTACAGTCTGCGTCAGCACAAGGTTTCATTGCTGTTGCACAAACAGCTCAGTTAGGAGGAATTGATGTGAAACTACAAGGGTAGGAGAAGCAAAGAGTATTATTATGATTCATTTTAAATGTACTCTGTTTTGTATGGGAAAACCACACAGAGACTGCAGCTTTTGTTCTACTCAAATACAACAAAGTATGAGTAAATTTAAGCTGCATAGTCAAAACATCTCTGACTGATGATCTCTAAAAAGAAAAAAAAAAAAGAACATTTTACACGTTCCATGTGGTGTGCGGGGGTGTGTCTATGTGTGTGTAAGCAACACAGGTTGACTGCTGATAGGCTAACCAAACTGTTGCCACAACAACGATCCCCCCGGTAACTCTGCTCATCGAGTCGATCCTTATCCATTCCTCCGACGTTCAGCAACAGGGCACTGAAAAAGGTTCCGCTGCGGTATGTGCAAAACTCCCATTTGCTGCTGCAAGTGGAGAAACTGGTGAATACCACAGAGAAAGAGTGAAAAGCAAGGTGGTAGAAGAAGAGGAGAGGTGATGTGTAATCATTCCTGACAGGATGTCTTTTATTCAGTGTCACAGGGAGAAGGATGGTGAGGGCAGACCTGCAGACCTTGGGAAAGCCTGACAGATTGAGGGAGACACTGAATTGCCTCAGGCAGGAATTTGCACACTCAATGTGAAACAAACCGGAACAACTAATTACTGAAGAGAAAAAGGTGACTTCTCTGGGCCAAACGTACAGCTTGAGGCCAGAAAAGCAGTTTCAGAAAAAAAAAAAACGTATATAAGACTACCAGTATTTTGTTTACTTTAAAATCCATCCGTAGTACTGCGGTTGCTCATCGTCACATAATTTCTTATGATACATATGCTCTTTGATCTCAAGTAGGAATAGTCCTGAATTATTAAACTGCTACTGGCCCACTGACTAGTGAAAGACTATGCATTTTTATTAAACTGGTTCTAGCAGGGAATAAACTGATGGATGGTTTTGGAGCTGGAGGGGGAAATGATTCCCCACACATCACCGGCATCTGTAGGCAAAAAGTCAGCTTCTCACTCTCATCCTCACAGATAGGGTGGGGGTGAGGGTGGGAAAACTTAACAGAGTTGCTGGCTAACCAGTGTAGCACCAGTAACATTAGCTGAGCAGCTGGTTGACATACATTAACAGAGACACACAAGCGTAAGAACTCGTTTTTATTTGAAATGCCGTCTCCTTTTTGCATAACAAAAAGTTTGTTTTATTTTGTTTGTTTTATGCAAGCATGTGAACATGTATATTGTCAGCTTGCAAGTTTTCATTTTTAAACTCCAATTGGCTCATCAGTCATACATGTTTTAAAGTTTACCAGTTTAATCAGTGAATGCAGTATGCACTGTCCAGTTAGAGGTAGAGTAGGGTAGATCATAGATAGGTCAGGCTCACAGACATCACAGTGGGTTCAGAAGTAGGTATATCCTGCACTACACCACTGGTTATGGGACACCCTCTCCTTTAGACTTTTTAGTACACTACCCATTTCTGGCTTAAATTGTAATATAAAACAAAAAGATCTCTGTGCTTGTGTCATCTCAACACTCGGTTGGATGTCGGCTTTAACAGCCCACACACTGGCTGCAAGACGAGTGGAAATTAAAACAAGTTTAGAGTAAAAATATTAATAAAACAGTTTTTAATCCCACTGAAAGGATATGCTATAGTACAGATTAAAGAGGAATAACTTTACAAAAAATGATAAAATTGCTGCATAAGTTTGCCATTGAAAGCATTGCTGTGTAAATGACTCACCGCTTAGCTGCTCCATGAAGCAAACATTCCCATGAGCGTTGAAGGCCAGAGTGTCTGGTGTTATACACAAGGTGTGGAAGAGGTGGGAGGGTCTGATGCTCTGCAGGGCCAGAACACATTCAGCACATACCGCCCACACCTCCTCCTCACAGAGACAGGTGTCCCGCAATGAGAGGATGTCTGCCAGAGACACATTTTCCTGTGGATGTCAACACATGTTCCAGTTTGTGCAGGTAAAATGTTGGTTTTACAGCTCCAACATCATTGATAAGCCTCAGATTTAGGTCATGTACAAAAATACAAATTAATCACATTTTAACATGTCCACTTAAATGTATTAATTCCACTTCAGCCTGTTAACTTCAGCAAAAATTATATATTGATTTAGAAATAAACATGATGGCTAAAACCTTCACCCTGAATTCTGGAAGAAAGGATCTTCCAGAGGAACAATGTGGACCAGTGGAGAAAGAGCCCATTTCAGACCATACCAGCATATGAACAATACAGGAACAGAACTTTAATCTGGCAAAAAGGACATTACATGCAAAAATCACTAATCCAAAAGCTAAAAATTGTCTTCGGTGGTTTTTTAAGTAAAAAAAACAGACCAGTAATCTCCTTGTGTGTTTTTTCTCTCCAACCTTGAAAGCAGCGCCGGCCCATGGCTGCACCTAATCCTGTTTAGACATTTGTTGTTGTGAGTAATCTCGGCTTGCAAAACATTTTACTGTGCATTGTAAAACCGTATAACTTTGTATGTGACATTAAACTCCGTTTCAATTTCAATTAACTCTTATAAAAAAAAAAATTGGCCACAACAGGCTGGTAGAAGATTTCCAACATTTTGCTGGACACATTAAACAACCTCAGCTTCCTAAGGAAGTAGGGTCTGCTGCAGGCCTTCCTATATACAGCTGTGCTGTTTGTCTTCCAGCTCAGTCTGCTGTCAATTGCCATGCCCAGGTATTTGTATTCCTCCACCTCCTCCACGTCACTACCCAGAATGCAAAGGGCCTTTAGGGCTGATCTCTCCCTCCTGAAGTTCATTGCCATCTCTTTGGTCATGTTCACGTTGAGCATCAGGTGGTTCGCTCCTGCCCACTCCCTGACTCTATCCACCAGCCCCCTGTACTCATCCTCCCATCCATCACCTATACACCCAACAACTGCAGAGTCATCAGAAATGTTCTGAAGGTGACATGACGGAGTTGTACTGGACATCATGGAGGCAGCATAGTGCCCTGGGGGCTCCAACATCACTCCTCACCACATCAGACAGGTTGCTGCCCAGCCGGACAAACTGCGGCCTCTCTATCAGGTAATCAGTGATCCAGGAGACAGAGGACCCATCGACACCCATCTGCCGCAGCTTCTCACCCGTAAAAAAAGCTGGATAATGTTGAAGGCACTAGAGAAATCAAAGAATGTGACTCTCTTACAATGCCTCCATCTCCATCCACATATCTGAGTGAGCTCGTTGCAGTAGATAAATAATGGCATCATCCACCCCTATGTCCAAAGAGATTAAGTTCCTCCTTCTGCAGGAGTGTGTAATCTCCACCTATGCTTGTGTGTGACCTGCTCATGGCCATCTTCAATCCATAGAGAACAGCAGAAAGATGAAGGTAACTGCCTACAATAAATATGCTATAGACAGCTTTATTAAAAATGGATCAGTTCCAATTTTCATTGGAGAAAAATAGAAAGACAGAATGTGAGTTTTCAATATATCAATCCATCCATTTTTTGCTGCTTATTTTCTGAATGGGGTCACAAGGGTGGTGGGGGATCTGGAGCCAATCCCAGCTGTCATCGGGAGAATTACACCCTGCACAGGTCGTCAGTCCATCACAGGGCCATCACACATAGACAAACAACCATGCACACTGACTCCTATGGGCAATTTAGAGTCTCCAATCAGCCAAGGTGCATGTCTTATGACTGTGGGAGAAAGCTGGAGAACCCGAACACGGAGAGTTATCACAGGGAGAACATGCTAACTCCACACAGAAAGGTTCCTGGTTAGACCCCTGCCCCAAAAACCTTCTTGGTGCGAGCCCCCCCGTGCAGCCCAGTTTTCAATATATAATTCTATCTATTATTTATATAGAAAAGTTTATAATTATCGCTAATGCTGTTGCTAATGGCTATAATGTTTTTGCTAGCAGTCTGCATCAGGCAACTTCCAGCTACAGGATCTTGGTCTTTATTACAAAAATGCCGTGTTAGCAGCTGATCTCGGTCACCAACTACTTTCTTAGACCTCAAGCTGATGTCTTAACCTCAATAAATTATTCTCACTTCAAATAAAATTATATTTTTGCGGGTATAAGACTTTGCAAACCAACCAAAACTTTAATGGGGTACTTTAACTGGACCTTTACTGCTGTAACCGACAGTGGTGGACTAGCCAGCACTGGGATATTTCCCAGTGGTCTGTCTGCCGAACTGTCCCACTCAGAACAGTTCGGTTGTGTTGGCCTGATTTTTAACTAAAACAATAGCTGCCCCTAAACTCACACAGATTATTCTGTCCGTTACATTTGCAATTGTAGCCTGAATGTTAAACATCATTCACATGTCAGCAATATTAGTGTTTTTATGAATGAATTTCCATGTACAGAAGTAGTGATAGCCACTTTGTGCTTAGATTAATGTATTAACATTTGTAAACTTGTTCTTTCGTTTTCTTTTTTTAAAATGTATTTTAACTGAAATGATCTTAACTTACAATGCATCAAGATTAACACACTAATTATAAAATAGATGTCTTGTGAGTAGGAGTAATCCAAAATGACTGTTTGCCTTTCTCCTCAGTCTCCCTGGGAATGTCTATTTGGAGGAGAGTGATGATGTGGTTCTGTTGGCTTCATCTGGTCCTGATCTCCAGCTCTCACTCGAGTGTTAGTATGAAGCGGCCAGGATGAGAATCAGCACCTCCAAATCTGAGACAATGGTTCTCAACCGGAAAAGGGTGGCGTGCCCTCTTAGAGTGGGGGATAGGATCCTTCCCCAAGTGGAGGTTAGGATGCCTCCTGGACGCCTCCCTGGTGAGGTGTTCCGGGCACATCCCTGTGGAAGGAAGCCCCGGGGGAGTCCCAGGACATGTTGGACTGATTACATTTCATGGCTGGCCTGAGAACGTCTCGGGGTCCCCCCAGATGAGCTGGTGAATGTGGCTGGGGAGAGGGAAGTCTGGGCCTCCCTACTTAGGCTGTGTCTGCGACACGACCTTGGATAAGCAGTAGAAAAGGGATGGATGGATATATTGTTATTGAATTATCTCCCAACCCTATGACTGAGTATGAATAAAAGAGTTCATTCTGACTACTGCCTCAACAGATTTAATTACATAAAATATTTATTTTAAGATATCCTTGCATGTCCTTTACATTTTACTGGCATGAACACTGCTCTAATTCTGTGAATGACATGATAAAAGTTTAACTTTACTGCAAAATTTCTGCAGTGAAGCATTTTGCACACAAGTACATCCCTATTCGACTCTAAAGGCCCACATCACACTGCATTACTGTGATCCACTGTAACCAAATAGTCCAAATAATCCTAGCAGATAGAACAATATTATAGATTCAGGGCAGTGTCCAGTATGTTGCTATGGTTCTGTTGCTATGAGATATTTGGTCCACATGGAAAGTTAGCACAAAACATAAACCTCAGATTAGAACTGTCTCATAGGTTTAGCAGTGTGGTGGTAGATTTTGAACAAAAAATATTGTGATAAAATGGTGTAGAGCACAATTACAGGGCAGAAAAGCACCGCTTCAAGCAGCAGCAGCCCCATAAATAGACGGTTTCCCTGGGGAACAGTGCAGGGGAACACTACTCTCCCTTACTATGCTCAAGTTAAACTTGCTGCCCTATATAAAATGAGCTCCAAGGTTCTGATTGGACCTGTGGTGTGCTGCTATTCTTTGAACTCGGGGACTAAGAGGACATTGCTGATGGGTTTGCTGGTGGCCAGACATTTGAGTCCAAGTCTGTCCTATAATTATCCAATGCCTGTAAGAGCTTTAAGAGAAAAAGACCAGGAAATAACACTTCCCCTACACAACCAACTATAACCCCACAAGATGCTAGATAAAGAAAATAGATGAGTGAACATCGACTCATCCAGAACTGAGCTAAAAACTGTAAACATTTCTCAAATTGTCACTAAAGTATCTACTTGAAATGCTCTCTTTTGTAGTACTGTAAGGTAAAGGCACTCAGAAATGCTTTTAGAACTTCACTTTTACACTACTTTAGAAACAACACCCATGCATATCAGAGGATTGTCGGTGTCTTTTCTCTGCACTGAATTAGCTTGTGTTTATTGTGCATAAAAAGAAATGCCTGTTTTGTGCCCTTGCAGAAACAATACTTTCACCATTTAGAGTTTGTTTTATTAGAATAGGTCTTGTGATAACCTGCAGTGTTGGTTGGTTGGTTGGTTGGTTACAATTTGGAAATCTCCTAGTTGTTAACTGATAAGGTCCTGTTGGCAAGTAGTCATAATAACAAATTTATGTATATTGGTGAATTGATAACCTTCACTTCGTGTTCTAAGGTCTTTGTTAAATAAATCATATGAAAAAAGACAAAAAAAACTGAACAATTTCAATATTACAGCTTTCTAAAAATGTATATTTTAGTAATTGAGTTCTGCCCCTCAGCTCCCACAATGTTTACCTGTATACAGATAAGATTACTCAAAAATTACTTAACTTAAGCGTCCTGTAAAAAAATCTTGCATCTTCCCTACCTGGTTTAGAGGCATTTTAGCATTTTTTTAGTACATTTTTCAGCAGAGCCTGCAACATCATCAAGGACCCATCACACCCCAGTAACTATCTGCTTGACTTGTTACCGTCAGGCGGACGGTACAGGTCACACAAAACCAGGACAAACAAATTACACACAAAGGGATCATATTGATCATGCGCTATAACACAACAACCAACGTGCAATAAATACCTGTACCATGTGCAATACAGAAAACAGCTTATGTATGTTAAACACTTCATGTCACTTATTATGTTCTTCTGTTAGTTGTATTTACATATATATTATTTACTATTCATTTTTATTGCCTCTTATAATGCTTGTTTGTTTGTACTTTTACATTTTGCACCAAGTAAGTTGCACTCAAATTTTATTGTACCCTGTACAAGGACAATAAAGGTTGTTCTATTCTACTCTATTCTATCCTATTCTATTTTACATTCAACACATGTTTCTGGCTAACATTTTCAGATTTTTTCCCTTCAGGTCAAGTTTTTACATCTTACATCTTTTACAACTTACAACAAGCTACCTGCTTCCGTTATGATTAAATACCACTGACTGCAGTCATATATAGATTTTGCCTCCAGATCTGAAAAGTGACGTGAACACAGAAGGACTTTGACCCTGCAGTCATTTTAATAGTCAGCAGAGAAGACGGTCATATAAACGTCTGTTACCAAAGGGACTTCATTCCCTAATTAATAGGCCAATGACTCCTTAAATATGACAAAATGTTCATTTTGGAAGAGTATGGTCCCACTTAAGGTAAGGCTTGAGTAACTGACAAGTCACTTAAGTAGCCTATTGGTTCACATAGTAATGAGTATATTATTTACCCTTTGATACAGAGCTTCCATGCCATGTAATGGCTAATATTGAGAACAACCTGGAATTCTCTTCCAGATACCCTGGTGTATTTGGAGGCCATAGATTGTTTTTTAAAATATTTACAACTCAAACAAAAAAAAAAAACATACTCTTTAAGCCACAGAAACACACTACATAGTGTATAAGCTTGTGTCTGAGGTTTCTAAATAACTTAAGATATCTAAAAGACTAAAATAACAAAGATAAAAAACTAAACTCAAAAATAGAACAAATGTAAAAACAGAAAGCCAACCCTGAAACAACAATGATATTCCCGTTAATCTTTTATTTGGAGTAGCTTGCTTATTAGCTGGAAAAATAGTATCATTTTAAAAAGAAAAATTGGAATTTGCCTGGACTTTTCAATATTCCTTTTATTGGGAGGGAGTGGGGTGTTGCTTTAATTTAATTAAACAGATTAAAGACAAATAGTCTGCAGAAAAATATACACCCACATAAAAAAAACTCAAATGGACAGCTAAAAAAGCAACATTAGACTAATATTTAATAAGTTTATATATAAAAGTTTATAATTAATGTATAGGCTAGTCTAAAGACACTTACTGTTTACTTTATTTAGTACACTTAACTTTTACCTGGTTATATCCGTTTTGCTTCCAGAATATTGCATAATTTGAAGGGAGGAGCTGCTGCAGCATGACTTATGCTAACAAGCTAGTTAACAGGTGTGATTAATTAGGCTAATTGACAGAGTTATGGGCTACTATGAAGCACAATTTCTCTCAAACGAACATTTTTAGCATTAATCTGTACATCTCGATAAATTGACAGTAATAAGACTGAAACATTACTGTCGCCTGAGTTACACTTTCTTAGATTAGCAACTGAAAATTAAAATCACTGTTAATTTTAGTAACATGAACGTCTCTTTAAGTGGCTTATTATATTTTAACCCAATGCGACAGTTAAAAAAAGAAGGAAATTAACCTCACTTTATGAGCAATGTACCCATTTGATTTATAGACTTTTGTTAGGGTCTATACTTTGAAAAGTCTCATTGTTCGTTGATAAATAACATTCTTTATCTCACCTCATCTTCCAGGAGCGGAGGAAGATGTTCCAGGTCATAATATCCCTGTCTTTCCTCCGCTTTTCCCGAGTAAGAGACCGCCGCATCACTCCCGGAAGTCTCCATTGCAGTAACTTTACCCTCACACAGCAAAGCTGGTTTCACTCAAGACCGCAATCTTTCCTTTCGAGCCAGATGGCATGTCCGAGCTTCTCAGGATAAATGGAGCATTAAAGGAGGCGAGCTACGGTCACTGCGGGACATTTACAGGAGAGACCAAAAACATTGCGTCCGAAGCGACAGCCTGCGACGCGCCGGTGTTTTTTGGGGGGCGCTGGCCAGTGTTGGAACATTGTCGTGGTTCTGTGGTTGCAACACCTCCGCAGAAGCAGGAGATATATTAAACGCGATCACGAACCTCGCTTGGATCTTCCCCCACTGCTTGTGCAGGAGCCAGTCGAGTGGAGAGCTGCAGCCTGCATGCCACAGTTGGCTTCACGCCCCCACGCACAGTACAGTTTGAGTGACTCATATTCGTCACTTAGTCCCAATTATCTCCTCTTATTCTGAGCCGTTAAGTCATTAATATGCTCTGAGAGTTTTTTTTTCCTGTTTCACTAGTCATTATAAAATTGTTTTATTAATGTAGATCTTTACAAGTTTCTTACAACATCTGTCTTGTAGAACATAAATCTGCACGAAGGATAAAATGTGATGAAATGTTTATTTCTCCTCAGACATCATAATGATCTAAATATTTGATGCTGTTACTAATATTCTGGCAAGAACATCTTCATTCTTCTGGCTTATACAGCAGTTTTAAACATAATCTTTCTAAGCAGATGTAGGTGCTGTAGGGACATTTTTCACTACATGTCAGTAAAAGCAAATAGAGTCCACACATGCAAAAAAATCACATATTTAACATCTATAAATGGTGGGGGGAAGTATTTAATACAAAATGTGCAGTAAAAATGTTAGGCACTTTAAATTGATCAATAAATAGAGAGCAGTCCTGCCCATCAGTGCAGATTAACATAAACTGAAGTAGACTCAACTTGACTTGCCGAGTTTGTAACAAATGTTAAAAATCGAAGCCTAGTGGAAAAATATTGAGTCAATTTGACACTGCTTCTACTTTATGCTACATGGATTGTACACCTTCTACCTGTATGTGGTGCATTTCAGGGAAAGTGCTGACAAAGTCACACAATCAAATCCCTGCATGCAACGTCTTGCCTCAACTGTGATTCATATAATAACATATTTGCAAAGTTTTG
>JBAMIG010000017.1:4632300-4649194 GCA_037177335.1 Kiunga ballochi | reverse complement strand
TATATATGTATATGCATATATATATATATATGTGTGTATATATATATATGTATACACACAAACTGCATTCTACAGTTATCTGGCAGACACTTTATTCCAAATGACTTATGTGGTACAAATGACCTAATAACCTAACAAGCATTACTTGTGGATGGGAGGAAGCCAGAAAACCCAGAGTGAACCCATGCATACACGGGCACTTGTGAATGAAAATGACTGTTTTACATTTAATAAAACTCTTATATTATCGCTGTGTCAGCTTGAAAGAAGACATTTTTCACCTTTCTAAAAGTTTGCAGCGTGAGCAGAGTTTTGCAACTGAACCTCCTGTTTTTATGATCAGCAACCCGTCTGGAATAGACAAACTCACTGCCGCTCTGCTGACATGCAAAACTTGCTCCCCCTTTCCCCCTGTTGTCTGCGTGCCGGACTTAACTAATTGTCACAGGCCTAAGAGACAGTTAGACATAAGCAGAAGCAATCATGAGCTATCCACCTTCTTCACCATGAGCTCTCCACCTCTTGATTTAATTTGATAAGTGGAAAGAATGTCTACTATTGCCTTAACCAATGATGATCTGTGTAACCAAATGCTGTAACCAATGCTGCGTCTTTTCCTTGTTTTTACTTCCTACTTTATATACCAAAGCCCAAAAACACGAGAACCAGAACGAAGCTTCGTTCTCTTGTGTTCAATAAATTTATTCCTGTAAGATGACTTTGACTCGGCACCAGTTTGATTCTCCCCACAAAGATTTTTCCAGCATTCTCTATCTAAAAACTAAAGAATTTACATAAGATGTGAAATTTTTAAAAACATTTATGCTTTGTGAAATAAAAAAAGAAAAATCAATCAGACCTAATGATCAACATTTCTGAAAGGAGATGAAGTGCGACACAATGAAATAAAACAAACATAAAACAAGCAAACACAATTGCATCTACCTGTACTGTCATGTCTGCTCCTCCTGCTCTGGTTTGCTCAGCTTTACTAGCCTTTTAATCACCAGCCCATACTTCATTTCCCAGGATTCCTCTTTCTCTGTGTTCATGGAGATCATCTGTGTCACACTTGTTACCCTAAAGCGTTGCACTTGTGCTTCTCTGTATTTTATCCTTGTGTTTTGTCCTGTGTTGTCTTGTTATCTAAAGTTTACATTAATATATTTATGCAAAAGACAAGACAACACAAAGACAGTATGAGGTCATATTAATACCTTATTATTATTATTATTATTATAATACCTTATATTTATATAGTAATTGTCATGAAATATAAGTACTATGTACCTTCCTATGTTTGTTTTTGTTGTTTAAAATCTAAACCAGTTCAAAGACTTTAGGATTGGAATACTGACTGCTCTCCCCACAGTTTTGTCAGTACTCGAGCTGTCCTGTTTTAAATTAGCTATAGCTGATTAATTGTATTCTTTGCTCGCCCAGAGAGGAGCGCAGCAGCTTTTAATAAAGGCATTAGTCTGTGTTACTCAGAGGGACGAATGGCCTTTAAGTGAACAAATCTTTTAAAACTTGTTTTTGTGCCTCCATATATAATAGGATCTAAACTAACATCATTTTGTTCTCGTGCAGGCCTCCAAGTGAACAGTCACATTTATATCACAGAAAGTGAAGCTTTTAAAAATCCTCGCAGATACAAATCTCATGCCCAGCAGCTCCTGCTCTGCACTGTCCTTGTCCTCGCTCCCTCCTCTGTCATCTACTTTCCTACATAACACTATGCTATTTCCTCTTTCGTCCTGTTCAATCTCAACCTCTGTCACAATACTGTAACCTTTCGACCACTCCATCTTCCTCCATCGTCACCCTCTGTTTCCTCCCCTCTATGTCCCTTCCCTCTCCCTTTAACAATCTTTCCTCTGTCACACGGCAGCCATCCAAAAAAATTCAATTACAATCAAGATGTTTGTCTGAGCTGGTCAGAGAGAAGAAGAGGGGCGAGGGTGACGGTAATACTGGGCTGTCACTGTCTCTGAGTGGAATAGTCGCCCCAGGGGACCCTACTTCAGCAGAAAGCCATTTACACACCCGTCAGCTAGATAAGCACAAATGAGAAGAACTAGAGGATGTTAAAGTGCCAAGTGCTTTATTACCCTTATCCCCACTCAGAATAACTACTTATATTTCTCAAATATCAGTTTTAATAAAAAAAAAACTTATTCAGAATGTGAACTATTTCAGTACCATCAACCAGGCTTTATTAAAAAGATGCTACATATTTTTTAAAGTTTTGCAAGTGGACTAACTCTGGCATAAACGTGCTCTGTTTCTCCCACTTTAACAAACACATATGAGTTTGTTTGCCGTTCCAGTGAGGAAGACTCTCGTCCAGATGGCAGTAAATGCAGAGTTGTGCTTTTGAGTGAATTTAGAAGCTGCAATCATCTGATATAAATAGAACCTAAAGTGGCTTTTAGATAGCAGATACACACTGAAAATTCCTCCCACCCTCGTCCTTCTGCTCATATATCGTCCTCTGGAATAAAGCATCATTCTCTGGACCTGGTCCAGAAAATACGTTGGACAAGTAGGGAAAATCCAGCTTGAGCACAGAGCAAAAACATCTGGGTGAAGCAGGATAAAGCTGTCCTGTATACATACAGTTTAAAGTGCAATCTGAAGGACTGAATACCCTTTCACAGGGACAGGAAAGCTGGCTTCTAGTGTTATTTCAATGCATAACAGGCAATTTAGCAAAGATCTAACTGTAAATTGTATCTTTGAGCTCTTTGTTACACATATCCGGTTGTAAAGACATGTTGTTTGTTTTGTTTTCTTTGGTTGCATCACTGAAAAATACCAAAGATAACACAGTTTGACAGGAAAAAGGCGATTCTCCGAAGAGTTATGAGCTGAAAACCTGGCATAGCTCAGCATAGTATGGTGAGTCACTTTGACAAGTATAGTTTTGTCACACAGGTGGACACTGGTATGGTGCTGTGTTTCTGAAGCCAGATTTAGAACTAGTGGGCTCATGCAGACTATAAAAAACCCAAAACAAACAAACAAACAAACAAACAAAAAACAAACAAATAAAAAACACAGCTGATTCAGAAATAAAAAAAAATTTGATTGCATTCATCCAAACCCAAATGGCTGTTATATTTCAATAAAGTGCAGAAAACAAAACAAAACAAAAAAAACTAACATGGGAGCATAGCTGGCAAATAAAAACAGCATCTTGTGTTAAAAAAAAGTAAAAAAAAACAAAAACATAATACCTTTTATACTAATCAGTTAGCTTCAGAGGAAGGAGTGATGTGATGGTAAAGCCAGTAAAAGTAGAGCCGGACACAATTTTACGTGTTTCCTTTTCCAGTTGCTAAACTGTCACTGCAGACTGCAACCAAGGAAGAAAACAACCTGTCCACAGTGTCTCTTGCTTCTTGCCTGCTAATGGCTGAGGTAGGCTCATGTTGACATCCTTACATCTTACTCAATTTATTTCGTCATTTAAAAAAAAGCCTATTATTCATTTGGGATACCACAGGTAAAAATGGAACCTGTCAAATTCAACATTAACTTTAAGAAATGACTCTAAGCAGTTATGTTTACTTCCACATAGTAACATGTTATGTGTGACATAGGTGTGGTTGAGAATGAATTTCATTTCATCTTTTATTGTCTATTGTATAATGATTCAAGACTGCTTCTTTTTGAAAAAGAATTCAGTGTAAAAAATCCAGACTTGTTTTAGCTGTCTGGTGGTGATATGTTAAGTTGGCTGATTAAATATATTTTTGGTTTGGCAAAATTTATAGAAAAGGCATGGACGCTGAGACACGAAGTTTTATACTCTGTTGGTTAAAGGAGGGTAATTATTAATGTTTAGTATAATTGTTTGGCACAATCTTGCATGTAAATGTTAAGAGTGTCATATAAGCCTGAATGGGCTGGGCACATCTGTGCATGACACTTAAATAAAAATAGTATAATCTAATCTATGTCCACACACTGGGGTTGTGGTTAAAAGAATGTGAATGTGGCCCGGTTTGCCAGGAAGCCAGGAAGTCTTTGTCCGAACCAGATCCTTATCAGTGAAAACACCACAAGTGCGCAGGAGAAGAAAAGCCGGGCCTAAAGAAATCATCAACTGCATGTAAAAAGTGTCTCAAAGGGGCATCATTAAAAAAAAGGTGGGAATAAATCCAGTGAATACATGACCTGATGAGAAGCATCTAACCCATCTCCATAGTAGGGCTGTCAAGGAACCATTCAGGGACACAGGAAGAAAAGGCTGAGGTATGCCAAATGACACAGAAGCTGGATTGAAAATCAATGGCAAGAGGTCTGATTGGGGATGAACCCTCCTCAGAGCCAGAACTCTGACATTATTAAAGCAGAGTTGGAGCATCTGGACACAGAACAAAAACTTAAGGCATTGACCTTCAAGCTCATCAGCTCATTTTTACTGAGCTGCATTATAATTTATTCTAGTTGTTCCTGGTGACATATAAAGACATGACTGCTGGCTCAAAACTATATTTGTGAGCCATCTACACTGATCTAAAACTCATTTTATTGGTTACACAGTAGCCTATAAAGCAGATAAAGCCAAGCCAGTTTTTCAGAGCCATTTCTGATGTTTGTGCTGCGCTAAGATACCCAGCTGCTAACCGTATTGGACACATTTGAGTGTAATCAATCTTTCCATCACTAAAGCAACGGCACATGTAGCGACCTATTTCAGAGCCCTCAAGTTTTCCATTTAATAGATAATAGGCAATTTTGTTACATTTATTTAAAGATATTCTTCATTTGGCTTTTATATTTTTCCTCCTCAGTTTCCTCTTGTGTAAAAGAAGTTCTTCTATATCATCTAAATCCAGTCCATGTGGTATTATTGTACATTTACCTAATCTGAGCACTTGGTGTTATTTATATTGACTTGTGGAGGGAAGAGAAGCTGTGACATTTAACAGATGCTGGTGATTCCGCACGGGGAAAGGAAGCTGAAACTCAACGTTGGACAAAAGATCTGCGCCCATCACATCGGATGACAGGCGGTTAATAGCATGAAACAGAGGTGTTTAAGGTGTGTGGTCCAACACTCTGTGGCAGATTTCTGACAAAGGTCAGCGTACCAGTTGGCTGGATATGTCATCAAATGCTGTCAGAGAGGAAGGATGAGGAGAGAGCTGGATGATGAGGACCGGGATGGTCGTCTGGAGGGGGAAGAAATTGATTTGTTTCCAGCTGCTAAGTCTCATTGCATGATCCTGTCTGATGGGGAGCATTACAGTCAATCACCGTGGATCAACTCCACTGCTGTGCCACACAATCCCCCCGCCTGCCCCCAGACAAATTATCTCATTCACAAGCAGTGCATGATGGGAGAGGCTCTGGAACATTCCACATTAAACCCCCCTTCCCATATTCACTTATTCATGCAGGTGTCTGAGGATTTTCTTTGCAAGGAAGCTGTCGATTATAGGTTGAAAGGGGGGGGGGGTCCTTATCGGTTCGAGTCCTTATCCACAGAGTTTTATCTCTTCAGCATCATATTACTGTACAGAAATCCGTTTTTTATAATGTCAGACGTGTGGTATGGCTTCTTTACAGATTCGTTACAGATAGTGGTGTCAGGTGAAAGAGGATGAGGTCATTTACAGTGCTGGACCAAAGCAGAGCTCCTCTTTCCTGAATGTGTCTTTCATGTCTCACCTTCACCTCTGAAGCAAAACACAGCAACATTGTGGCATCTTTCTGATGCTTTCTGGTGGCTCCGGGTCTTTGGCAGCTCATCGACAATGAATATGTGCACATAGTGGATGCCCCTGTGACTGAAAGTGTTTCAATTTCCATGCAGGATAGATCTCACTGTGCAATATTGCCACTCTAAATATTTGTTTTTTTTTTACAACTTGTCTTGTCCAGCATTTTAGAAGCAGAAGGGTGATCCATCTGCTTTGTTGTGCTGAAATGAATTTGCCTTGCTGAGGGGAGCTTAATGGAGATAATAAACCTCTCCTTAAATCTTGATTACTGTTTTTTATTCAGGATATTGAGGTGTTTCATTTTAAAGCTCGTCCTAATAAAGAGATATAATAGAAAGTGGTTGTGAGAAGAAGAGAGAAAGAAAAAATAAAAGGTTTTAGTAACGACTATACAACTAAAACAGAAAAACCTGGTGCAACACCCGTAGAGAAACTTCTAGCTAATTTAAAGGGACATTTATGCTTTATGGAGAAGACAATTATGCAGATGGTCAGGGAGATTCATGTGTCTTTTGCATCGGATACATATGCAATTTGGTGTGTTTTCAGGAACCGTAGGTATCTTTACTTGACACAGACGATGGGGCATTACCACCGGAAACAGCAGTGATAGTATTGATCTGGTGTGCAATCAGCTAAAGGGCAAACCACAGAAGCAAACAGAAAAGGCAACGTTGCAAATTGCCATACATAAAAAAATATAAAATAATAAAAAGTAAATGAGAACAACAACAAATTATTGTGGTTGATTCTTTTTTTCTTTTTTTTTAAACTGTATCAACTGACTTAACAACATAAAAGACGCATGGAAGAATAAAATACACCGATGCATGATGGTGTTTGAAATGTAGCATAAATGGGTGTCAATGTTTTGTTCCAACAGTATAATGGGGGACTCGGCTCCATCGGTTAGGAAATTGTGAAAAAAAATGTCACACTTTCGTTTGATTTGTTTTGCTTTTGCACGCCATGTTACACCAGTAGACCAAAACACCTGAACAGTGTCAAACAATTGCAACAACTGCTCAACAACCACTGACCAAGAAGCAAGAAGAAAAGACAGCTAATCGGTTGGCGAGGAACTAAAAGGATTTGTTCACTGGAAGTCATCAATCGTGCAACATTGACTCATTCATTCAAGTCACTGTGGTGGAAAGCTGCAGTTTTGAGGTTTCTGTTTATATTTTGGTGTTAAATTGTGGACATGAAGAGAGGCAGCAAGCTATCCAGCGTTTGCTGCTATGTGTGTTCTGTCAGTTATCCCCACATTTGGTCTTCAAGGCCCACTTTCCTGCAGGTAATACATATTTTCCTGCTAAAACCCACCAGGATTTGAAGGAAACAGATCTCTACAAGTGTTTGCACTGACCTATTCATATGAGTGAGGTGTTTCATAGCAAGGAGACATTTAAGGTCTGATGAACAGTGAGTCTTAAAAGACAAAGTTGATGATTTCTTGTTCTATTATCACTGGATTCAAAATTTTTTTTATATATAATAAGTAAACCATACCAGGAGAAAACCATACCCATACCAGTTGTAAGTCATTTTAAGTGCTTTCCTTGCAGAGAAAGAACATTTGAAGCACATATAAACATGTCTGGACTCTATGTAAAATTTTTTTAATGTGATCCAAATTATATAGCACATTCATTCAAGATGTAATCCACATGTGAGCTTTCCAAACCAGTGTTTCCACATGTCTTTCACATAGAAAGTGTGTGCAGTTTTCCTGTAAAGGCTACGAAATATAGTATTATAAAAAAGGAGAAAATTTGAGATAAGCGCAGAAATCGACATCGCTTCCATCATCGCAAGTCTGTCTCAGCAAGCCTGCCAGCAGGCGAAGCAGGAAGCTGCATAAAAGAAGCTGCTTTGAGCTACAAAAACTTTAAGATGAGATTGACAGTTTGATTCAGATCAATATTTCTCTTTTTGTACAAAGGCAGAGCTTCATCCCATCTGAAAATATTCATACCATCTGTCTATAAATGACATCTTAAAAAAAAAAAAGTATTTATATTTACCAGTAAACAGCAATCTCCTGCTATAGTATTTAACTAGTAAGATGAAATCTCCGATTTCTTTTTTGTTTTTTTCCAAAGAAAAAAATAACTTTACAACATAGAAATAATGCACTCAGTGAAAAGGTGATAAGACAGAAATGATTGCAAAAATTGTAAAAATTGAATGAACCTGCTCTAGTCTAATTCCTGGACTTTACTAGGATTACTTCAGCAAAATCACTCTTATCATGGCTTCCATGGAAATCCAGCTGGCTACAGTGTAGTTCTGACAGCAAGAAATGAAAGTTAATGAATCCATGTGAGAAGTGATTAAACTGCTGAGTTTAGGAAAAGTTGTTTTACTAGAAATTGCTGGGGACAATTGTATTCTTATTCCACTCCTAATAATTCAGCTCAGGATGATTTAGCTATTTCCATTTGAAGCAAAAGCCCCTGTGCGTGTCAGCACTATAAACGGCCATGAGAGTGCTACATGTGTCACAATGATCTTCTAAAATGCCCCATAAAAAGCAAGGCAAAGTAAATCTTTGTATTCCAGTGAGGTTCATATTAAGTGCAAATGTATATGTTTAAATAACTTTTTGTGCTGCAATACCCTGTTTTTGAGAATATTTGATAAGTTTTAAGGAAATGTAGGCAGCTGAAAGAGCGTGCAATTTGAAAAGCTTTGAGAAGAAGCATTGAATCTCAATGCAGGTTAAGAAAACAAAAGACAGTTGTACATTTGTTGTGGTGTGCTCTCTGTTTGTTGCCTGTGCTCTCACAGGAGCTCTCAATGAAGCTTCTGCAGCCCTGCAGCACAGCTGCAAAGAGCAGAAGAGCTCACACGGCAACCTTCTCACCGCAGAGGAAAAGCACCGCATGTGTCCAAAAGCTGATCCTCTTAAACACGCCAAATGTTAGGAGTAAGCAGAAAATGAATGAAATGGAAAATGAGGAGGGAAAAAAATGACAAAAAAGCTGACATTCAATTTACTATATGTGTGTTCCTCTAAAAGACTACATACATTTAGATTTGTGATAAAGCTCCTGGCTCAGCAGCCTCCTGGGTGACTGAAGTAATTAGTTACAGCACAGGGAGGATGCCATAGTAGCAGGTTGTTAAAGTCATTTGCCTCTTTATCCTTCTTCCTCTTGACTTTCATGAGCCGTGCTTTCTGCTCACTAAACCTAGCAGTGTAGCAGGAAGTGTAAAACAGAAAGAAAACATTTTCCGCACATGCACTTCAGTAAAACTTGATGCTTTTCTATGTTTGCAAAAAACACATCTGTACAGATTGCAAAAGCAACAAAAGAGGTTTAACCACATTTTAAAATGACAAAAAATATAATATTTTGGTTCTGATAATCCAAACAAACCATAAAGCTTGTACCTATGTCATTAATCAATTGATTTTAACTTCTGCTTAACGTTAGCACCTTGTACGAGTCAGCATGTAAAATATGCTGTATAACTGCTCCCAAAGTTTTCCGTTTGAATCAGAGAAAGCCACACTCCGAATGATGCTTTGGTGATTTATTTTGTCACAGCAATCATCACTGGACATCATCAACAAACACCGTGAAAAATAGAAGAACGGATACACACTGCATCAGTACATAAACACATTAAATTAAACTCTACAATAAAATGAAATAAAATTACTGTGTGCACCTTCTAACCAAACGTTTCAGGAGAGGTTAATCTAAATTTAGAACAATTTTCAATCTTTGTATGAGGTACTTCTTTGCATCCATGCCATCTTCCCTTTATTCCTCTCTCTCTTTTCCAGGTGCACACATCTATCATTTGTACAGCGTATAAATGTGTAGTTGGCCTCTCTATCCATAAGGTGTCAGAGGTGCAACACAACCATTATGCATTTCTTAAAATTAAAACACAGTAATCACAAATAAAAATACCTTCTGAGACAGTTACATGCAGTAAGCATGATCTTTACGCACAGGGACCACTCCAAGTATAGGATACCAAAATGGCAGAGAGAAACTCAGTAAAAAGACTGTTCCAAGAAAAGTAATCTAAACAACACAATTTAAACACTAAATACTACATCAAGAGAAGAGCACTGTCACCTTTAGAGCTTCTGCTAATTTCTGCACTTTATGCAAACAACACAAACAATGTCATTTATGAAAGCAGAGGCTTCATAACTGTGGCACAAAAACCCAGTGCCCTAGCAGCCATCAAGAAGCAGACAACAACAACAAAACAAGCATGTCTCTGATTTGATACTTTCTGGTAATTCAATTTAAAAACAAACAAAACATAAAAAAAACCTCTTTGTTCCGAAATAATCATGTAGGTTCTGGTTTGTATTTTCAATCCATAGAGAAGTCCAATTGTAGAGTGTTAACTCTTCCTATCATTGTATCTTCATGGTGTTTTTTAGGTGAAATTTAATCCACTGGATTCTCCATGGGGAGAAAATCGACTCAATAGTGTTGTGTGTGTGTAATACATTAATACATGTAAGCTGTGGAAACTAATTTGTGTGTAACTTTGAGTACTTGTAGGTGTAACATTGTTTGTATGGCATATAAATCATTTTGTGCGTAACTTTGGGTGCTTACAAATGTGTGATGAAATGTTTGCACTAATATCTTAAAAAAACATGCACGAAATTTATTTGGCACGCAATTTCTTTTTTTTAATGTGCAAACATATATATTTTACTCACACCTCTGCTCTACGTGCATACGAATCACCTGGTACGCACACATAAAACCTCACCACACATTTCCGTGTACAACTGCTTGACAGCTTTTGAGACTGTTTTCACACATTCAAGTCAAAGATTTATGTGCAGATGGTGCATTTAGTGCCCACTGGAAAGCTGGGACATCCGGATTTCAGTTAAAAATGTTTTCTACGAAAAATTGAATAGATCAGCATTACTTGATTATAAAACATTGTAAATCAATCTTCTTTATTCAATATGTCTTATTTTGATACATAGGGATTTATAAGCTGTGCAAGTGTAATAAGATGGATTAAAAAAAATACTGCTTTGACAATTCATGGAGGTATTTATTCTAAACAGGGACAATTTGCTGCCTGTTGCCTCTATTTTTGCACAGCTACTGTCCTCTGATTCTGGGGTTTTCACTTTAAAGTAGTGCTTTTTCTTTAAGGAGAAAATGTATGGAGCTATATTTGTGTTTTTATTAAATGTAAGAAAAAAAGAAATCCAAGAGGAAAAAAAAATTTGAAAGGAAAAATATATATTTTAAAATGAAAAATATATATTTGATAGTAATTCTTTTCACATTAATTGCAAAAAATAATATTTGAGAGGAAAAAAAGTTGAGATAATTATTGATATTTCAAATTTAAAAAAAATATTTCTTTAAAAAAAAGTATTTCAAAAACATTTTTTACTCTCAAATACATATTTTCTTTGTCAGGATGAAAATCTTTCTTTAAATATAATTTCTTTTCTCTCGAAACTTTTTTCTTCTCACTTTTTTCTTGCTCTCGAATATTTTTTTTGCTATCGAAGTGAAAACTGTGCAGGAGGCGGGCTCAGGCTGTTATTGGCCAGTCTCCGTTAGACTGACAGCTGGATGGGCCAGTAAGAATCGTTTCGCTCAACTTCACGCTCCAGTCTGTCTCTCTCACCACAAACCCCATGTAAAACTAACATACCAACACCGGTATTTAAGGCTGTCATTTTGGATAGGAAGCAGAAAACAAACAGGCCTAGTCAAGATTAGGTTAAGGAAAATATAAGCACATTAAAAAAGTGGAAATCACTGCCTCCTGTGTTCTGTTTTCTTCCAATAATCCAAGGGCACCATGAGCAAAAAATCATCATTTTAAACATTAAGCAACAGTTTGTCTATCCTTTTAGGTAATCCCAAGCGCTTATTAATGTAAAACAAATCTAACATTTTCAGTGAGTTCTGCCTTTGTTCTAACCTTTGAGTTTTAGAAATCTGCTTTGCTCCTGATGCTATTTTGCTGAACAACATGTAGTTTTATGATGGTGAAAACATCTAAAATTGACACTACATATATATTTATCTAACAATAGGTTTAAGATTTGCTGACTCCTGTTGCTTTTTACTCCTTCATTCTTTTCTATACTGCTTAAGGGTGACAGGGAAGCAAGAGGCATAGTACCTTACCTTATAGGTCTATCACAGGGCAAACACAGAGAGACAGTTATTTATGCTCACACTCACTTCTAGGAACAGATTGATGAACCTAAAATGTGTGTATTTGAGAAAGCCAATGATGTGGTCAGTGAGGAACAGGCTTAACTACACAACTGAACATAAGCTGCTTTATAAGACAGAAGCTGGGGGAAGTATGGTGTGCTGAGCCTCTCTGCTCTCATCTGTTGTCCCTCTTCTATTCATTTTATATCATATTCTATAACTCTGATTAGTTCATTGCTGTTCACATGTTATCCCTCTCTCCTCCTACCCTCTGGGGGAGTGAGGACTGTTTCAGATGCCTGGCTGCTGATGGATGTCCCCATGATGTTTGGACCTCAGTTGATCCAGTCTGTGCTCCCGTCCTGACCTATGGACACTTACCCTCACTTCCTATGGACTTCCTGATCCCCTACCCACCCCCACTCCCCTGTCTGAAAGAAGACCAGCCGCTGCATGCTACAAACCTGAACTGTGTTATTTCCGAATATAAATGAGTTAATTGATAACAGTCCTAGTAACATTTGCCTGTCCGTCCTGGAAGAGGATCGCTCATTCAAGGTAGGCTCCATCAGGTATCTTCTATGTTCCCTCGCTACTGTGTTTTTAGGCGTTTTTCCTTACTGTGAAGGTCTAAGGACAGTGATGTCCTGGGTCTGCTTAGTTTAATGTAGTCATGACTTGCGTTTTTTTGTGCGTTATGTCTGCTGTTGTGTGATTAATTGTGTGTGAAGCCCTTTGAGACAACTTTGTTGTGATACAGGGCTATATAAATAAAAATGAATTGAGAAAAGGCCACTAAAGCAGAGGCTTTGACCAGGTGACTTTTGGTTTGGCTATAGTGTTAACCACTTTTCCACAGTGTTGTTTTTAAAAGCTAAAAATGTAAAACAAGATATCTACCTCAGCTTAAAACACACCTAAAGCTATTAAAGTGCTCAGATGACCAGAAAATGGACCTGAAAACACTTATTTATTCTTTAATAGCTGCAAGTAAAGGGAGCTTAGTGGCTGTTGTCAGTTTAAAAATGTGGCGATAAAATATTTGCTCATGTCAAGGTTCATCAAACATGGCGGAATTAGTTTAGTAGTAAAAATAATTGTCTTAACTACTTAACTCATTCATTAATCTCAGAGATCTTTTAAATAAAGGATGTGGCTAATTACCGTAAGTGCCCATCTATTACTTTGAGTAAACTACTGTGACTTCTTTCCTCACTTGCTAAATAGCTTTCATGCAGTGTAACAAGGCTAATCAGATCAGAAGCACAGCAGTTTGTAACACTGTTGGATGTGTACTCTTCTAAACAAAATACACAATCTGTGTATTTCTACAGGCCTATAATGATTATAAGTAATATGTATTTTCATTTAGGATAATTATATGCATCTCTATCTGAGTATTACTGGTCTAAAGCTTACATAAGCACAGTAAATGGTGATTAAATGCTTGCAGCAATGTCAGAAAACCTGCTGACCATCCGTCCTTTGACATCCCCAGAGAAGAAGTTAAACTTTCTTTGAACTTTGAGAAGCGTTTTGAAAGAAATGGCATGCTTTATTGAACAGTATTGATGAATGGCATTTTGCAGTAATTTGGCAAAGCAGCCTGTTAACCTTAAATAAGCTGCAGTTTTGCAACTTGAACATCACCCTGCTAAACAGGCTTCAGTTCAGGAACGCATTTAATCTCTGATGGGCATCGGCTGAATTTTCACATCATTTAGATAATACCATTAAAGGTCCTGCACATAACAATGAGCACAAGTGGGAGAAATCCACACAGAGAGCCAGGTGGTGCATTCAGTCAACTGAAAGCTATGTTGCTACAGAGTGAAAAAAGTCAGGGGTTTTAAAGAATGCCAACTGACTGTGCAGATAAATGATGCAATAATTTATATGTATTACACTATAGTGCCCCTCTGAGCAAAACATGAGCCAGAAAATACCTGTTAAAAAATAGCAGGCAGGAATCTGACACAAGCAGGTAGAGCTGAGAGCACAAACATCTGCATGTGGAAACGTGTGGAAAAGGCATATAAAGCTTTTGATGCAGCTTTGAATCAGTGATCAAACTGATTTGCATATATCAAATTGTAATCAGAGTCTCTGGATAAGGCGATTAAAGTCTATTTAATGACTGATGATAAAGCCTGCTTCATTCAAACCTGTTACTGGTCTTTTTTTTTTTTTTTTACTTCTGTTTAGGTATAAGGTGTCATCATGCCAAGATCTAAATAGCTCTCCAGGAGCTTCAGTTAAAAAGCACAGAAAGCCTTCTGATAAAAGTAGATAAAAGGTGGATGCCTGTGCGCCTGGGATTTAGAAATATCTTCAATTAATAAATCCTTCCACTCTAAAGCAAATCATCTTCAAATGGTGTTTCAAACAGCTGCAATTTATCATACTGATGCATAAAAAAGAAAGGAAAAAAGTTGTGCATGAATTTCCAGAAGTAAAGCCATAGTTTTAAAGCACATGCAGCAATTTTCAATAAGAATTTCATGTTGGACCTGCATGAGGGGCTTGCATATAAAAATGCTTCGCTGTGCAAAATAAATGAGTCAGAGACAAACTGATCAGTGAGCACACAAAACCTTTTCCCGCTGGGTTGACTCATATTTTGGACCAGCACAGTTGGATTCGTCCACAAAACTTAATGTTTCAACGGTTATTTTAAAAACCCCACTTTCAATGTGTTTCCTGTGCCCAAGTAATTCATAGGTCCAAATAAGCAACTGACCACTCACGAGTCATGTAGATCTGTAGACTATTTGTTCTTTTCTGTAATGACACTATGCCAAAATAATGAAAAAAATATTTACATGTTCGTCCTCAGATGTTATAGATGATGATGATAATGATGATGATGGTATTTAGAGCTGTGGAAAGGCACATCATTGAGGTTCTGTTCTGAGTAAAGAGACCCATTACACCCACTAAATATTGTTTTACAAAGCTTTGAAGACCAAACTAAAACACATAAAACAGCCTTTTCACTGCCTTATTAGTTTGTCTTATTGATTTATGCAGAGACTAACAGTGAGTCCTATTTTAGTGATTCTGCTTCACATAAGTGGAAAAGTCTGAGACCTTAGAGCTGCTGAAACCTTTAGTTTTTAATCATTATTATCTTTTTACCCTGGCTTTTAACAGAATCTTATGGAATTCATTTAATGCAAGTTATTTAGACATTTTTCTATTTTATTCTTAACAAATTATTATCACTTTATTATCTTTCTCTATATTACTTTGGTTTTACTTCTAATATTTTATTATTTCTTTGTCTCATCCCAGCATGTTTTTATAAACGTTTTTTTAATGTACCTTTATACATACTAATCTGTTTTGTTATTTTTGTTACTATATATATTTTCTTTTTTTTTTTAAATAAATGTTTTTAGTACATAAAACACATTCTGCAGCTGTCTTAAATGAAAAGTGCGATATAAATAAATCTAATTCTTGAAATACTTTTATAACACAGAGTACATCCTGTTAACTGGTTAAAAGAGAAATTATTACATTTAGTTCATTTTCATTCCTTCTTTTGATTTAATTTATTAGCCTTTGGTTCTTATTTGCGGGAAACAAAACACTTTACGATTGTTTATTTGTTCACATTGTTGTCCAAACCTTTTTTGCAAAGTTTGTTGTGAAATGTTGCAGGGTGGTTGATCTCATGACCAAACTCCTGAACTCTCATTTTCCCTAAAGCTATTTTGACACTTTACATGCTGTTTTGCTCTTGACCACAAGAATTCAGAAGCTACTCAAACACAACCCAAACATAAAACAGATGATGCAATCGCGACGCGAGTGAATGTTGTATCACATCTAATCCATGCTTTGGTGTTATAAGGCACGTCAATGGAGAAAAGAATGAATTTCACCTAAAAATGTGAGTAATGATTCAAATCTTTGTCATTTTTCTTGTCTGTTATTTTGCAGCCTAAATTTAGAATTTCCTACCTTTGTTTTTCCTTCTTCAGGGGTCATTTCAGGAAACATCGCTGTAAATGAGCAGTTGCAGCTGTGTGATGGTGTACAAGTGGGTCAGTATGTGTGAGTGAAATGTAAAGTGTGAAAGCAAACCAAACCAAACGAAGGAGCAAGATTTCTTGTAATTCCTCGCTCAAAGATCACACCCGTCCCCCAGACCACCTTAGTGTGAATGCACCCTCAATTAATGTGCACTACTACTCTTCCCTAAGAGTCTAATAAAAGCCTATAGCTTGTTTTTTTTATAGCACAATGTAATTTTAGCCAAATAAAACTGTGCTTTTAAATTTGTTTAGAAAGAATGCTGAGATTTTCCGCTTTGCAGTCCAACAGCATTGCAAGGCTAAGTCATTGCACTTCACAACATTTTCTTGTAGGACAGCTGAGCTTAGCTTTACAAAACCCTGTCACATGGTGACAACACACTGGCAGTACTGAACACACACCAGGGTTGAATGTTCAAAGACAAGCTTGAGGACATTATCAAAAGAAAAAGAGAGGAAAAAAGGAAAGGGAGGATGCAAGATGGATGCCGATTTTGCTCTCAGTATCCAGTCTTGCTTAGAAAATTGTAAGAATTCAGATTTACAACTTTAAAATGATGTCATTAAAATAAAGTTTGAAAGTTTTTTTTTTTTTTTTTTTTACACATATCCCTACACAAATAGCATCAACCCAGGCTCTGCCCAAAGAAGGTATTTTTGACAGCACCTTTTCTTCTTTTAAAGCGTGTTCCATATCAAGCCAAAGTTACCTGAATGTGAACATTTTCAAATGAATTTCTCATCATAGGACACAATAACTGCAGGATTTTCTAGCAGAAGTTACAAAGCAGAAGCTTTATTCTGTGTTACATTGTTGCTCCGGCTGATCTGAATGCTTCAATGCTTCAGTCACTCCCGCTTACAGAGAAAAAAAAAGACTGAAATAGCCTTTGAATTCTCACACACACACATACACACACACACACAC
>JBAMIG010000017.1:4621509-4632200 GCA_037177335.1 Kiunga ballochi | reverse complement strand
CACACACACACACACCCACACTCACACAATGTGTGGACACATTTCACATCATGAAGCATTCCGCTTTAAGAAGGACATTTATGCTCACCTCAGCAGGGTCTGCTTAGAAGGTGGAGATGGCTCGCTGTCCTGACTCTGTGGAGGCTTCTTGGTCACCTGTTTATAAATGTTCCTGGCCGTCACACCGAGCCACAGCATCGTCGACAAAGACGAGTAGTGCAGCACAATTCCGACCTGCAGATTGAAACAAAAGTGTGCACCAGATTACTTCTTTGACTTTCCTAAACTTAAATAACACTGTACAGTGGGGGGAAAAGTCAAACTTGATAGTATTCCTCCATGTAAAAAAAAAAGAAAAGTCAAAATAAGCTACCTTTCAGTAAAGAAAAAAAAAATCAATGTTACCAAGAGTTTTTCTTCAGTCATTTTCCTTTAGAACCAAACTTCTTTGTGTTATCCTTCAGTAAAACACAACAGTTTGTGGAAAAACAGGTTAAAAAGTGCCATTGATCTGTCAAGGTTGTCTGGGATAAGAGTATTATAGTGAGGCTATACTGGAGGATACTGAGCAGCTCCTTATCAGCAGAGTTAGAGGACATGAGGTGTGCGCTGTGAATAATAAATCTGAATATAAATTATGGTCACGTTGACAACTGTCAGTGAGTGATTGTTTTTCCAAACTACACACACACACACACAAACTGCATCTAATGCATACATACAGTATCTGCATTCCTCCTTGTTTTAACATTCAGGAATTATGTTTGAGTGGTGGAATAATTTAATTTAAAGGGTTTACCAGCTAAAAGGAAGGGGAAAAAAGGATGAACATTAAAAAAGGCTAAGCCTTTCTCTCTACATTCAGTTTCAGCATGTTCATAATAAAATGGCAACCTGAGATATCCAATCAAATAACTTCTTCCCCCCCATGATAGGCCTAGCGACTGAAGCTAGCACACTGCAGATGGGATGCTAATTGGAAGAGTCCGTGAGATGCTTATATAAAGCAGAAAGCGGGTGGCAAGTCTATCATTGCTTTGGAGTCAGCACACTTCAGAGCTTCATTAGTGCCAACACAGAGAAAAAGGAAATGTTTTTTCTTACATTATGATTATAAGGAGGGCATCTCAAATGATCAGTATGGAGAATAAAGAACTGATTTGTGTCCTGAACAAATTGTTTTACCCCTTTAACTGCTTGATAGAACAAACAGCTATCTGCTAATGTAGAATACCAATTTACTTGTGTCAGCCAATGGGCAGCAACAGAGCTGTCTGGCTAGATATCTCATATAGATATTATGTGATAATTCTTGCAGCTAAGCAACCGTCAAACATAACAGTGCTGGTACACAAATAAACAATTGGAATGCATTTGTTTTGTTTAATTTAAATGTGTGGTTATTTATTGAATGTATGTTATAAAAGCATGTTTGGTAAAAACGTTTTTCTATTTTGTAATGAAAAATTATTGTGCAAGTAAGGATTAAATTAAATTTAATTTGAAATGTGTTTCTAATAATCTGAAAATATTGTCCAAATGACTTTTTATTGATGTGTATGTCAGTTTTTCATCCCTCAAAGGCACTCTGTAACTGGGAAATAAGCACCTACATTCACACAATTCCCTTTCTGCTTATCAAATCAGGACACTGAGCAGAAAATGATCTGAACGCCAGAGTCTGATATGTTGCCTCTGCCATGCCAACGTGAGGACAACAACCTTTCAACTCAAAGAGTTAGGCAACAAATTGTAAGTCCAAGAAAATGAAAAACAATCACACACAAAAACAAAACTAAACTGAACCCCTTATCATATAAGATGAATGGTCCCCAGAAGAAGCATCGCTGAGGAAAACATGCTGGTTATTTATTTTTGACCTGCAAATAGCCCTTTTTCAGTCGGTTCTTGAGACAAGTCTGCTTGTACTGTAGCTGCTGTACTACCAGAAACAAAAGTAGAAGCAGAAACAGTTTTAGAAAATCAACACACACTAATGCCTGGAACAACATATAAAGGCATCATTCAGAAACTGTTCATTATTAAAGAAAACATTAGTGAAGTCATTTTAGGAAACCTAGTTAGTAATTTATGCAAATAAATGCCTCAACAATCTAGTTTTAGTTCATATACAGATATTTTACTTTTCAAAGCAGTTGTGTGTGTACTCTAGAATCTGAGTAAATATAATATTTCAGACATTGATTAGAGTCAGTGTACAAAATGATCATCATGATGGCAAAGCAAGAGCTGGAAACAACCCCAGAAAGTTTAATCAATGTGCCCAAGATTAAAACCATTCATAACAAGTCCTTTTGTAATCTCTTCTGTTGATGACACCGAGTCACAAACAAGTGAAATTATGAATAACAAACAGTAAGACACCAGAGTTTGCATACATGTTTTTCTGCATGATCATTGCTCAGTATTTGTCATGAGATACCTCGAAGAGCAGCACAGATGATCCTTTTTGCAAAATGTATATTTGACAGAAGCCGATATTCACAGGAAGCAGAAGCATAATAAGAACTGAAGATAAAAAAATGAAGAGGAATCAACGACAAAGCTAGCTGTGGATCTATGACAATTAATACTACTATATTACAACAACCAGAAATACATTTAATTTCTATGCATTCCTTCTAATATAGTTTCTTTTAAACAAAATACTCCTTCTAGGTGTCCTAGGTGTCCCTTCCAACTCTGATGTGAGTAGATAAAAATTCTAACACTCTCATTTGGACACCTCTAATTACTTTTTTATGACATGGGTTTTGCCTGAGGGTTATTCACATAAGCTGCCCTACCACATTCATGGAGTTTGTTAGAGTCATGAAAGCATGAAAAGAGACCTCTGTTTCTTTTCCAACTATGTAAGAGTCAACATCAGCTCACAGTCGATGTCTTACAGACAGCATCAGTCAACTTATGTTATAAGATAAAAAGTAACACCTTTCCCGATTAAGCTGAATATTTATTTGAAAGTTGCAATGTGTAAGATTCAGAGGTGTATTGTGGTGAATTTAAAGACAACAGCAAAATGAACGTCCCTCTTTTCATCTTTTCCTTTAAGGTGCATTGTTTTAGAGAACTATAGGGGGCAACACAAAAGAAATGTCCATTTATTCTCATTAGAAACATTTAATACATTTGGATTTATCCACTTCTCCAACACACAGTTGGGTATTTTGAGCACAGCTGTCTTTCTGTAACATGATGGACATCATGATGCATGAGAGCAAAAATGTAACATAAAGGCATTAAAAACTAATCCCCCTGTCACTTTAGCTCCTAAACGTAAGCATTTAAGCATTCACAGATGAGTGATGAAAGATGAGTGGGAAGAAAATGTAAAAATACAGAAAGTGGTTTAAGCATTGTGCAAGTCTCCAATCAGATATCTCCTGCATTCTAATCCACAAGGTCTGTCATAAGTGCCCCCCCATCATGCCCTCCAAACACTATAAGGCATGCAGCTATGCCTCAAGAACTGACAAATCCATTCTCTATCCCAGGGTCACAAAGAGGAGATTGATGCTAGGCTTGCAGACATACTTTGTCTGTTTTCATGGGCTGTTCTTGCATGACATTAACTGCGATCAGAAATTTGAAGTGGGTGCGGTTAATGCGGAAAAGCGGGAAAGGGGAAGCTATCATTTCCACTTTTCTGATGCAGCAAAAAGGTTCAGCAACTTTGAATGGAAAGTTTTGAGAAAAAGATGTGATGACAAAGGATTACAAACTATAAAACGCATGTAAGGCTTGATATGCGAAAACAAAAATATACCTACGAGGTTATATAACAATTGACAGTTACAATTAACTTATACTACTATTTACTATTAACACAAAATATTCTCAATAATCAAATAAAGCCAAACTAAACAATTCAAAATGCTCTTAACACAAATGAGAGTTTCCCTCCTCAATTAAACTTAAAAAGCAAAACCATGCATCCAAACAAAAAAAGGGAATTTAAATTCACAAAACACTAATGGTATACTAAAGTTTTAACCAAAAGTCCAATTATCAAAGCTTTCCAAATTACAAACACTTCACAACCAGCGCTCTCAATCCCAGAAGCAGACAGAATCCAGGAGGACACAACTGCCCTGATTGTAAGTTGATTTCCTCCTTTTAAAGTCCATGGATGAGGTTGATTGGTCCGGAAGGAGGAGGCAGGAAGTTGATGCATCCAATGAGTGATGGACTGCAGGTGAGGTGAATGATGGCTTGCTTGGATGACTGATGGAGGTGTGGCTCCAGATCTGCAGCTCAGGTGTAATTGTCCTGCAGAGTTGTATCATTACATTCTCAGGTCACAGGCTTGGTGATGTAACATGGGCTCATATGGCTACAATGTGCAGATTAAAATAAACTTAAAATGTAACTAACCTAGACCAATTTTCAAAAACTCCACAGACATGGCTGACAGACACAGAGGGGCGTGGCCAAGTGTGGGGGAATGAAAAAAAAATGGACAGACAAGTATGAATAAAATGCTAATGTAAAAGCCCTGATAAGGGAATATATGATCATGAACACGCGGATAAGGTTTCCCCAGTTCCTGCATGTATTGGCTGACAGGTGTTACATGGGTTACATACAAAACACAGTTAGCTACACACACACAGCATTGTTAGCTTTAGGCTAATTAGCCTTACTCAGCAAGTGGCTAACAACTGCCACAAGCCACCCAGTAACCCTCAAACAATCAGTGATTATAAATAGCAGGACCTAATATAACACTGATTCAACCTTGTAACCTGAATAAAGGCTTTTGATAATGCTAACAATGCTTGCAATTCCAACTCCTTACTCGCCACAGAGGGCGTGTGTCTGCGAGATGCTTTTATACCAGAGTCACATCCTGTGATGTAGTTATGAAACAAAACGTACCACTTCGGGCAATAGGAGAATGTAACTGCAATAGCCATTGTTCAACCCTAAGAGGGCAGCACTAAGAGGGTTTTAGACCAAAGTTTAAACATTTAAACAGAATTAAACAAATTTACATGACAATGTCAAAAATTGAAGAAGACAGGACCATTAGAGCCCGACTAAGACAGTTTATCAGCAAAAAATATATATATTTTGGAGGTGGTTAGTTACACTTCAAGTTAAAAAAAAAAGAGTCTTTTTTCTGTTATGGTTTTAGTGAAACCAATGTTTTGGCTATGAGCAAATGTGGCTGATCTGTTGTCGTGATGCATGAAGCAGCAAAGTTTTACTGACATAAATGTGTCAAAAACTGAAGACCTTTACAAAGACATTATTTAAAAGAAGCTATTTCTGTAATACTTGTTTATTTAAATGTCTCTTGGTTATCCTATGTGCTGATTTAGAAAAGCACTTTTCAGTCTAAGAATGCTGTAATGTTTTATGCAAAAATAACACGGTGAACAATTTTAGCATAAGCTAATAAAGCTTTATTCAAAGTTCCTCTACTATGTCCTCCATACCATATTTACTATATCAGCTTCTAACATTTTTTCATGCATAAGTAACCAGTCCAGTAGAAGCTCTTTTCAATAAAGAAATGAGCTCAGGAGCACAGAAATTGGACCCAATGGAAGTACAAAGGAATTCTCTCTGATTTTTCTTTCCCCAGTATTGGCGGTAGTCACAACCAATTTCACAGTGGCACGCTAATGAGGAAGTCTTCAATATACAGTCTAAGCTGGCAGCTGGATGTAACCTCAGATCTAGGGCACATCCTTAGCTAACTTCTTTGCTTAATGAATAGGTTATTATAGACCAAACACTCACCAAGCAATCACCTGTGATGTGCAATCTAAATATTGATATTGCTATAGGATGGGAAAATGTTTATGTGTGTGTGTGTGTGTGTTTGTGGGGGACAGTACTGTATGTTGTTCTCCCACTTTACACAGGCAAATACAGATAATAGACTTTGACAGTTGGAGAGTAATCCAAGACGTTAGTGTGGGAGTGAATGCTTATAGTTAAACAAGACCTGCCAAAGCAAGTTTCCTTGAGGTTCCTTCTATTGGAGGGGGAGCAAGTACTTATTTCCCCTCTGGGAGGGGAGACGAGGCTATATGTGTGTGTAGAGAGAGATGCTGATGTGATGTAAGGGGGCGTACTGAAGCCAGCAGGCTCTGCTTCTGGCTATGTGTGCATTTGACATTGTGTGTGTATCGTGTGAACACACATCTCCTCAAGCAGTTCGGTAATTATCCCAAATTGTGTCTGGTGGGGCCTGCCTCGATCATAGCAGCACAGCAGACATTTGGGCTCTGGCCCAAATCTGCTGACAGTTATTCCGTTAGCAGGGATTGAATAAAGGAACAGCAATAAAAAAAAAAAGGGGGAAAAACTGTAAACAAAAAAAAAAAAAATACAAGGCTCCGAGACACAGTTAGATTTAAATGAATGCATGCATGACTATTTAAAGAGCAAGCTACACCTGCAGCACTAGCAGACAAAAAAAGTTAATCTTTTTAAAAAAAAAAAAGGTTTCTGATTTGGACCTAGTAACAAAAAGATGACCTTTATTAAGTTTGGTAACCTTCATTTAATCAGAACTCAAGCAAACTATCCACCCATTCAGAAAAAGAAAAGCAAACCTAGAAGTCATTGAATGAAGCTGCTGCTGATGGATTTTTATAATTTACAAAGGACTCCCAGCATTTATAAACAGGGGGTATCCGATTGATTACAAACTCCCTCCCAGCTCCTGCTACAGTACATCAAGCTAAAGTGATATTATATTATTAGGGTTTTATTATGTTTTCAATTCTTCACTGCATGTTGTCAAGCTTGTGCTACGTGCTAACCTGACTGAATGTGTCTGACTATTATTTTTGAAAGTTGGAAGTTCAAAATTGAAATACATTCATTATAATTAAACCAATATTTATCTACCTTGGAAAGCCTGAATGGCTAGAGTTGCTTGCTCCTATTGGTGGAAAGAGAGTGGAATGACTGAGCAAACTTTTTCTTCAGGGACAAGCAAATAAAAAAGAATACAATGTCAGTGGGATTTCAAATATTTAGCATCTAAGACAAATTCACAACAACTTCTTTCCATTTTCCTCGCTCTTGCAAATACTACTAAACTTGAAATACTTGTATGAATACTGAACACCTCTAAGCTCCCTGGGAGCATTAGCCTGGAAATCTTTGTCTGTTGAATGCAATAAATGAAAAAAGAAAAAAGCTTCCCACCTGGTGACTGAGGAAACCAGGCAATAGCTGCTACCGCCAGCTACAACAGCAGAAACCAAACATGTGTGCCGCTCCAACCAAAAGGAGGAATTTAAAATGATGATAAAACTTACTTTTCACTTCTCTAGTAATACTCCAGGTGTCTCAAGATACATCCATGCTTTTCTTGGCTTAAATCAGATGATGTAGATAGTAACCTAAGCAAAAATGTCCTAACTTCCCTTCTGCGTGGCTACTTCTTCTAGTTTTCCCAGAGGAATCCTGAACCATTCCAGATTTGCTCGGAAGCACAGTCCATAGACTGATTTCCGGGTCTTTTGCTAGTAGGTTTTCCCTAAATGTGGAGATTAAGGCAAAAGTTTGTCTTCACAATCTTTATCTTTCAGTCTTTACCAACAGCTTGTGACCACAAGTGAGGTAGCCTACACAGATTGATTTATTGGCAACTTTGCCCATCATCTTAGCTCCTTTTCCCCCACAACAGACTGACGCAGTACTGCCATAATCCCCTTGATCCACCTATTCCCCTCCTCTTTGTTTCCCACACATACATAAAGATGACCTTGCCCACTTAAACTCCTCCACATAGGGCAGGACCTTACCCAATCACTTATCTGGCAGGGTAGGAGTCTGAGGTTCTTCTTATTGGACTTATTTTAATATACAGCTTTGCTCTGGGGCCAATCTTGGAGTTTGATAACTTTCAGTTAACTATATTATATTTACTATAGTTGATCTAATAAGGCAAATTTAAACAACAATAATAGTGTTATATGAATAACCAGTGGTCAATAAAGTGTTCCCCTATATGATTATTTTTTATATATAAGATAGTTAAATCCATCTCATCGGTTATTTTGGGATTCTTAAACAATTCTAAAAACAAAACAAAACAATGTTTTAATTATTATCTTAATAAAAGGTGAGATGTGTTGAACTGGTGCCATGCACAGTGAGGCAGGTTAATAATGTGGTGTTGATTGGCAAAGAAGATCTGAGTGGTTGGATGGTGTTTTTAGTGACTAACTCCAGTGACAGCTTCTTCCACGGGGGGAAGACATGACAACACTAAAACCGCCCAGGAGGAGCTGGCTGCATGGCAGCATGTAGAGGCTTTACATCGTAGAATAACAGGCCACCTAAAGTGCCTGTGACAGCCGAAGAGACAGCCGAGTCCCAAACGTGCTACAGCTCACAAAACTGAAAGAGAACAAGCCCCACTCAAACAATGAGTGACATAAGGCAGTAAAAGCTGTGACTAAAAAGTAAGAAAAAACAAAGATTGAACATGAGTTTCTTTAGGCCTCTACAGTAAATGCCCTCCTTCCCTCCTTCCCCATCACCATTGAGATGAGTCGACTGTTCACAACCTGAAATAAACAAACACTTTGTTTCCCCCATTAAAGAATAAGATAATCTTTTAGGTCCCCCTAGTCCTTTTATTTCCATTCACTCTTTTCAACATACATTTAATTTACCCAGCCTCTTTTTTCTCTTGAAAGTGGTTGAAATTTTTCCACTAAAGTCTGCCAAAACAAGTGTTTGAGTCTCCACTTTAATGTTGCATGAAGTCTTTATTTAAAATATACACAGTGATACAGCTAATGGTCTTCCTTCTTGTTCCTTTTCTGTTTCCTCTGTCAGTATAACCTAAAAATAGTAAAGCGCTACAAGGCACAAACGCATTTTTTCCGTTTCCAAATCTATCCTGGCATCCCAGATCTCTGTGTCGGCCCGTGAATTTACCTCTCTCATCTAAGTCTGACGCAAGCAGCAAGGATGTGATCACATACTGACAGCAAAGTTCACAACCAGCAGAGCAGAAGCAGAGAAAAGAAAAAAAAACAAAACTGGCATCACAAGATGTGGATGGACTGATTAAAACCATCATTTCACATTGTTTTACAAGTCAATTAAATGATAGCGATCAAGTAGTTCTTTATTTAAAAAAAAAAAAAACTGGGACGCTGTTTCAAATTTGCATGAAAACAAATGTGATGATTTGCTAATTTAAGAAATAATTTATTCCTAAAAAAATCAAATAGAAAAAATCAGATGCTGGAACTGAACCCTTTTTGTGGGAAATACGACTTTATCCTGAAATTGATTATCATTGGAATCTTATGCAGACAGTATGCATTATTCCTGCAAGTAATAATAAACACACAAATCATGGGATGCACATGCTACATGTAAAGCTCTTTCACCTTCACTTGACATTTTAAAACAGTACTGAGGAGCAATGACGGCTTATTAAAATGGTAATACTAGATTTCTATAGCGCTTTTGAAAGTACCCAAAGCATTTTTACATTGAATTAATTATTCATTCACTCCTCATTTATAGTTAGTGAGGGTTAGTTAATGTAGCCACAGGTGCCCCGGGGATCATTGACAGAAAAGAGGCAGCCAATGTGCACCAGCTGTCTCTCCAGCCGCCACCAAACCAGCCGACACCAGAGACAAGGAGGAGGAAGTGTCTTGCCCAGGGAAAACAATGACAGATTGACTGGGGGAACCGCTGACCTTCAGATTACTGGACCGCCCACTCTACCTCCTCAGTTAGTACCGCCCCTACATAGTGTGCAATGTATTGTGGGTAGTGTAGTGTGATGTCTGTGTAGCACAAGTGAAAGACAGACTGCTAGGGAACCTCATGCAATCCAAACAAGCTCACATTTACATTGTTTATCTACATATTTGCAACATTCAGTAAAAAAAAAGTATTCAATTAATGCTAGATGTTGTTGCTAGATTTTCCATTTTATCAGTCAATATGTAAAATTTTTATTGATGAAAGGTCTGGACTGGCAGACCTATTCAGCATTCAGACTTTTCTCTTGCAAAGCCATGCTGATGTGATGAATGCAGTATTTTTAGCATTGTCTTACTGAAATCTGCAGTCTTTTCTCAAAGAGACATGAATGGAAGTAGATCCCCTTACGTGCTTTTTAGTATGAACAGAACATTCAGGTATGTGAACTACCGATGCTATAGACACTATCCCACATGCAGGCTTTTTGATAATGCTGATGACAAGCAGGATGGGACTGGTTTTTTTTTTATCCAAAAGGACACAGTACCCATTGTTTCGCCCCCCAAAAAATGAAATGAATTAATCTGACTACAAAACAGTTTGCCACTTTGCCTCAGATCATTTTAAATAAATCAAGTTTTGAATCTGCTCAGGTGTAAGACCAACAGGCTCAAGAAATACTTTGTTCACTATGCCATCATTTTCTCTCCTCTCTCAGGAAGAAGGAGAGATTTAGAATATAGAGGACAGAAAGAGAGGACTGTTTTTTTAATGTACTGTTAAATAATTTACCCAGACTTCAGTAACTACCACAGAGCAATCATTTTGAGTAATTCATTGGCCATATACCTGCTTTCTTTATTCTATTTTTAGTAAATTCATATCTTATTTTATTATTGTTTCTTTGTATTGAGGAGTCTTTATTATAAGGTTCTGCAAATCTATTTTCCTGTAGGGGAGGAATC
>JBAMIG010000017.1:4590880-4605491 GCA_037177335.1 Kiunga ballochi | reverse complement strand
TGAATCCAGAATGTATGACATTTCATGTTTTTAAATAAAGAACTTTTTCACAATATTCTAATTTTCTGAGACAGTCCTGTATATTAGAAGCAACGTGGTGTTCAACATGTTGCCAAGGATACATGGATTGCCTAGGAAGTCAGGAATCAAATCATTGAGCTCAGCTAACAATCACCCAAATTCCTGAGCTCTACCCCACCATGTACAAGTGGTATAGTCATCCATCCATCCACTTTCTATACCACTTGATCCAATTCAGGGTCACAGGAAAGCTGGAGTCTATCCCAGCAATTAACAGACAAAAACCAAGGTACACTCCGGTCCATCGCAGGAAAGATTGATCCAGAAGATAAATAAAACAACTTGCACCTGTCAGTCATGTGAAAGGGGAGTGTGAAACTAAAACATAAAGCTTAAAGACAGTAAAGCAGTTGACATCATGATCTGATAATAATCCTTCTTGGATTATGCTTAAGTATTTTGATTGCAGCGCCAACAATCTGCTCAATCACTAACATTAAAACATTAACTAAAGTAATCCTATTCTTTGTGGAATTCTTTTACTTAAGTGGTGAAATGTTAACCAATACCGTCACCACAATTTAAAACAAGCTAAATAAAAACACGAGTTTATATCGTAGATTAAAAGAAATCATTCTCATTCTAATTTAGCTCTGACATGAACAATCACTGTTAGGATACTGACACTTGGAAGGAAATAAGTCCCAAATTGAGAACAGAAGAATGAATCATTCTGGGTAAAAACACAATAAGCTGAATATATTAAAATGAACAAGCTGATTTAAATAACTTAGTAGCAACTGATTAACAGGGAATTATTTAGTAGGATTGTCTTCTGCAGAATGAAGCCATGGAAGAATAATAACAGATTTTAATTAGAGATAAATAGATTTGTATTGCTTAAAATATCATGATCTGTTGAATTATATATCCTGCTGTATACAGGCTTTCAAGTGCCTATGAAAATTTACTCCATACACTTGAAAAGTGTATGATATTTCACAGGAGTTTGCACCATATAATGTAACCTCACACAGATATCGACTTCACTAAAAGGTAAAGAAGAACAGCTTTGCTTAGAAATCCGTCACTGCAATGGTAGAAACAAACATGAACCCAAACACATCCAGAAGTTTAATGTGATGCAAAGCATAACATGGTGACGGCAGCGCTGGTTAAATGGCTTTAGGTGTGAGGGGGGAGCGAGTCAAGCAGACTCATGGGACACATTTTTATCATCACACGGCTTATAATGCTGGTTGAGAATGTCAATGTCTCACCCCATGAGTCTAAAACCGTTTCTGGAGGCAACAAATACAGCTCAGCTTAGCTCTTTGTTAACTCATTTTCTAAAAGAAAACATCTTGTTAGAAGTGTATCACTTCTAAAAGTAAAAAAAAGAGAACAGTGACAGTGTATTGTAATGCCACTCAACATAAAACACATTTTAAAAAGCTAAAGACCACTTAGAAATTGCAAAGGGAAAAATTAGATTTATTATGTATTTATTCAACTTCATGTTTGTGACACATGTTTTTCCATTAACATCAGTCAAATTCTGGCAATTTTAGCAGAGGAGAGGACAAAGTCTCTGAAACGTTCACACTGATGGATGATTAAAAACATTTAGAATTATTATTATGCTAAAAGAAAAGTGATTAAAAACCTAAAATTTCTTGATAACGGCAGAATGTACTGTTCCCTGCTGCACAAAGACAGTGTTATAGTTCACAAAGAAGCTTAAAAAAGTGTTATAAAAAGTGATGAAATCAGGAAAGTTTTTCTAAACCACACATACACTAGACTACCATCTTAAGTTGCTAATATAGGAGAGATTCTAAATGAGTATTATTTTAAAATGACAGTCAGAGAATAAGTTTTGAAGCCCATCATTCGGATACTCCTTTTTAATGAGAAATACTTTTGTTAACTATAATTGATAAAAAGGAAAGTGGTGTATTTGCTAGCATTTTTTAAATAAAACGTAGTAAAATAATCAGAATAAATGTGAAAAGATTGTATGACAGGTTGATCCAATTTATCTGGAAAGTCCTTAATACATTTAAAATGAGGTTCAGTTGTGTGCATCAGGGCATCAGTCAGCTCTGGACAGTTTGTGGTGAGACGAGGTGAAGGTGAATGGAATGAGACAGAGGTGCTGGGTTGAATTCAGGTCTGGTGAACAGAAAGGCCAGTCCATTGCATCAATGCTTCTGTCACACAGGAACTGCTGACACACTCCAACCAGGAGGCCGAGCATTGTCAGGCATCTGAAGGAACCAACTACTGCAGCAGTGTATGATCTTACAATGGGAATGAAAACATGATCCTGGTTATAGTAGTCAGGATACTTGCTAGCTTACTAGCTCAAGCAGAGCATCTCCAAAGATTCACTTCAAGACAATCACTGATCCACTATCGATCACGCTGCAGAATCTCACAGGCAGCCGAAAGTTCTCTATGGTCCGATTCAATTTCAATTCAATTTTATTTATACAGCTCGGTATCACGACAAAGTTATCTCAAAGGGCTTCACACACACACAGTTAATCGCATCATCAGGCATAACACACAGTAAACACAAGTAGACTACACTAAACTAAGCAGACCCAGGACATCCCTGTCCAGATTCTCATGCGTGCTCAATGTGAACCTAATTCAAGAAAAGCACAAAGGGAAAATGGCAAAGCATTTTTTGTAGTCTATGTGGTTTGTGGTCTACACGGTGTGACATGCTGAGCAGAAATATGAAGACAGGGAAATGGTCAGTGGCCACCAGGACCACTTATTACTTAGACATATGACTGACTTTGTGTTATATAGTGATGACTGCGTGTTACCTTTATTTTCTTTGTTTTGTTTTTATTAATGTTTTGTCAATTTGTTGTTTTAATAAAATATCCATAATAGATATGTGACAAATAATAAATTATAAATATTATTATACACAAAGACAATACAAAGTGAGCTTCAGGAGTGTGTATTGGTCAGCCTCTGGACAGTCTGTAGTCTGTTGCCATTTTTCCACAGTTATCTGGAATGGACCAAACATACACCTGCTGCAAAGATAACTATTTGAATTTTGGCTTTTTTTATTATTTTTATTTAATTCAAACCTTTAGAAAGGAAGCTTTAGTGGCATAAATTTCATTTTTGCAATCTTCAACTTTACTGCATGGCATTATCATTTAAACTTCTCTTTGAGTGGTGGCACAATGCCAGAATGTTTAAAAACTGCCACAAATAATCTTGATTTTACAATTTACCAAAATGTTGTTAGAAATCACTACAAAATGATCAAAAAAGACTCAGAGAGGCATTTTATATACTGTATCGCATCTTCAATAGCTACAGAGGTGGAATGGACCTTGGAACAGCGGTCCTGCCATTTTGCAGTGATATAGTATTAAAGTGGAAAAGGGCAAAGCTGAAACCGAACATGCATCCTCAGCAGAACCTTCTCCTGGTCAGATACAAGTTGAAAAAGACCTTGCAGTAAGAAGAGCAGCAGGAGATGAAATTGTGCAGGTGAAACGAAGAGGGATGAAGGGAAGCTGTTCTTTTCAGCAAATGGATCAGCCCAGAGGTAAACGTCCAGGCAGACTGTTCTGCTTCAATATTCACACAAGCATGATGGTTTGCAACCTGTTTACTTTTCTGAACCAGTGCCTTTTGGTTTACATGAACTATAATGGATAGATGTATATGTATAGATTTACCTGTGCTATGGAACAGATACATCCTGTGAAGTTGTGTTTCCCTTGTTGACCTGGCTGTCATGATGACTGATAGGCTATTGGCGTACCCTGCAGCGTGCTCTGAACATCTCCTCCCTGCTCTATTCTTCCTTGCAGGAGCCACAAGCAGATTGTCAGCTCAGTGCACAGGGGCATCCAGCTTCAAATGTATCTCCTCCACTCCAGTTATTACCATTATTGCTATCATATTGCATCCCAGCACTGTGGCCACTTTATTACTGTGTGAATGACAGGGTAATGTGGCCGGATCTCTTACACTGTAATTCATTACAGCTAGGTGACTACATTACTGCACAGGGCAGTTTAACTTAGCCTATTCTGAATTAGTGCTGGCATGTTACATCTAAACATGCCTCCATTGTCCTCAAGCTTTTACCGCTAAACCGGCCCCTGATCCCCTGTTTGTGTTGTAGCTACAACTTTAATCCAGGATACTCTGTCCCTATGCCAAAATCAGATTACCAACGTCAGTTATACTTGATCTATAATCTCACACAAGCACAGGGTGAGCACATAAAATGGAACAAGCACAACACCCATTAGTGAGCACTTATAGGCCATATCTCTTGTTTTTATTGTGGCGATTGATCTTAATGTTAAATTACATAACTTTATAAACCTACAAGCAAGTAATTCCCAGATTTTTGCTAATGAAAGGAATTTTGTTTTTAACTGATGCTGCTGGAACTGCAGAATCTGTTTGCCAAGTTATGATTTATATCCTTGAAAATGTTCTTTTTCGACTTGCTGTAATCACAATGGTGCATGCGAGAATGCACAAACAGTGCGGGGAAGAGTGGAGTGGAGGGAGTGGGAGAAAAAAAAACAAAATTAAAATCCTCTAGTGAACAGCCTGCAGGTTTAGAGCTCTCATCCAGCAGTGTATTTTATCATCCTTGAGTGGCCGTGCCAATGCTGGAACAAGACTGAAGTGAACGTGCAAATCAAACCTACTCTGGCTTGTCCACACATACTGGCTTACGCAATGGGAGAGACAGGATGGCGACGGGACAGAATAATGTCTGGACATTACGACGGTGGAATAAAAAAAGATTAAGAAGAAATCAACAGTCATGCCCTGTTGCTGCAGGTCATCAGTGTTTCAGTTGTACGTCGTGTCTGTCACTTAGCTCGTCCTTTTGAGATACGGCCGTGCTCACAATCAGCACCTCAGTCTGTGATTGTTGAACGATGGAGGTAAACAAGGTCCAAACGGATAATCAAATCACGTGCAATCAAGTACACATCCATCAAATCAACAAGCATTATGGGCTGATGAGAAACCCAAGCTCAGAATAAAAAGATAAAGCCCCAATGGATGAGTGTTGTAATTTGATTCTGAAACATATCAGTCGGGTTGTATTTATCTCTTCAAACATCGGGGGGAGGGGGGCAGTCTTTCATTAGCATTAATTTCTCTAGAGCCACAGATCAGAAGTGTTGGATTTAGCTTAAGGCTATTCAAATTCCTATACAGAAGTTATTATGATAGCTGTTCTGTACTGATATTTAAAGCATGACTATCAAATAAATTAATCTTTTGGCTGCTCAACCTTGTAAACAGAGGACACAAGCTCTACATACAGACAGAATAAATAAGAACAAATGAGAATGAAGGGGGAAGACTGTTATTTAAAATATTACAGACAGTAGAATGACTTTAATCTCATTTGCTCTTTTGGATTATTCCCTAAAATATTCCCCATCACCCAATTTTGCTCTCCCTAAGTTAAACACACCAGCAGTCTGTCTACACTATGGGTTGGGCTTATATTGCAAAAAAACTTCAATATCTGGAGATTTAAGGAATTTTTTCTAGAGGCCTTTGCACTCATAACAGATACCAATCTTTTAGTTTAGAACCACTTCAAGCATGTTAACTAATTCAGGTAATAGCTTCAGATCAAGTTCACACTGCATGTTTATTCTAAGCAGGTTTGTGGTACAGTGCTGCTGAAAAAAAGAGGATACAGCATAAACGGCAAAAAAATACAAATAAAAATATGGCTCTTATGGAGGAATTTAAAGATCAACACTTAAAACTTTTTGAACTAATTTTATTTGATAGAGAAAACCTTTCTTCTCCTTCTTTTGATGCTATGTTATGCTATGCTTCCTTGAGCATACTGATGAGACGCAGTGATGAGTCTGGGAAGAGATCCCTCAGGTGAACATTGCTCAGAACATTGCTTAAAGTGACCTGGTCATACGATTAAATAACAGTGTCAAAAATGGTAAAAAATGTAACCTCTAAATGCCTAACTTAACTTTCAGCAACAAAAACTAACCAACTAACTAACTAACTAACTAAATAAATAAATAAATAAAAGTCTGGAAATAAAATAGACTTAGACCTAACTTTAATGATCCCTTTAGAATGATTCTACCAAGGAAATTACAGTCAGCAAAAAGAAAACCAAAAGTTTCAGGAATATTTCTTTTTATTTGGGAGCCTTTAAGCCTTTAATTATTATATAAAATAGAAAAAAAAAGGGAATGAAAGAAAAGAATTTAGTAAAATTCAATTAAATAATTCAATTAAAAAATATGTCAAATTAAATCCTTAAACAAAAGTAAATGAGTAAAATTAAAGATAGGGATTGATTAATTGAATAAAAATAAATACAATCATAAAAAAAAAGCCAGATGCAGCATTCAGGGGTTAAGAGTGGCAAATATGGTACAATCCCTTCATTCCTTACTTTAGAAATGCAGATATTTTTCCACTCCAAAGCTAAATGGAAAATCAGCAGCCCTTCAAATCTAACATTAGTATCATGAGGACATATTTCATTCCCAGCATTAGAAGTGAGTCACAACCCTGCCCTTTCATGCTTTTGAGAAAAGAAAAAAAAAGAACATCCGAGAACATAAATCAATAAAACTAAATCTAAGAGAAGATCGCCTTCAAATCTGGGAGAATGCAAAGAGCCTAGCCTTCTTTCTCCTCGTTTGAGGTAGATGTGAATGTGATTGGGAAGGAGGGCAGGTAGGTGTTGTCTCACAGGGTGACTCATCTCTTCTAGCTGCTACACTACTGAACACGGAACGAATGGGGGCTGTGTCAGTTCACATGTGTGCACCTGCACATACGCTCTGAGCCACAGGCATAGATTCAAAAGCTCACTTCAGAGCAACACACACACACACACCAGAAACACCTCAGCCCTTTTTGCACACACATCTCACACCCTGCTCTCAGCTCCCTGAGATGGCACGCTGCTGAGCACACAGTGTGGGAGCAGACGTTACACAAGTACGCGCCTCGTTCCAATGCCAGGTCAATACGCCAACTAAAAACAGTGTTTTCCTCACTTAACGAGGAATAAGGGGCAGGACAGGGCAAAGCTCTGCAGGTTGTGCTCTGTTACCTAAAGATGCACTGGAAACCTGACCTTCACCTGCAGCACAATGCAAATAAAATACACCCTCTCATCATGGAGGTCTCACTTTGTAAATAAGCTGTAGTTTTGTGTAATTCTCAGCTGTGCAAATCTACCACATTCCAAGATCTATCATACAAACATGTCTGGTACTCTGCACCATTTTTAACACAGCTCTATCTCCAGCACAAACCTCTAACTGCGCTTTTGAACACTGGCTTAATACATAAAAACAGCCATTTAATGATGGGCGCTTGATGTTCTGTTGCTATCGCCATAGAAACCAGCATGTTTCCGCTGCTTCTCATGGAATGAATCACATATTTGCAGGTGAAGGGGGTCTTGCCATCCTCTCTCTAAGAAGTGAAAGCAAAAACCTTGTAAAAATGAATAGCCTTGTCATGATGCTGTTTACTGCTGTTAGGAAGTGAAAGCCTGACTATTGCAGCACTATTGATGCCACCTGCTCTAACTGTGCCAGTGTTTAACCCATGAGACAGGGCTGCTGGGGGAAAAAAAGGGGTGAATGAATGCGGTCAGCTGTGAAAAAACTGAACGCATAAAGAATAAATTATGTGATGTATCTAAAGTTAAACACCTTTTAGCAGGGAAAACACTGAAAAACGGTTATGTAGGAAGTGAGGAGATGAAAAATGATGGTATTATATGGACAAAAACCACTGAGACAGAGGGATGGGGACAAATAGGTAAATGGTTAGCCTCTCAGCCAATGAAGGTACAGTATGTCTGACTATCTCTCCCTAAGTCTCTTTCTCCTTGTATCCCACTACTGCAATGCAATTTTCTCCCATTTCTGATTACAGATTGCTTGTGGTGATCTCAGCCCAGTTTCATTTTGCCATCTGACAGTTGTGCTATCTGTGCCATTTAGACCTAAGTGAACGCTCCATCTCTGCTGCTGGCAATTTACATGTTTGCATCTCGTTAGGGCTATTTGAAAGGCAAAGGCAAAGGGTCAGGACAGTGAATGAGGAGGGAATTTCAGCATCCAGATTAGCTTTCACCTTTGATACCAGAGAGCATCGCTCACTCGCTGGAAATGGGATTTCAGAGAGTGGGGTTTTTGACTGAAATTTGAGGTTGAGACACAGCAATACAAAAGGCCTGTCCATGGCTGTGTGATTCGTATATAATCTTCCACACATGAACCCATCTGAAAACCAACACCACATCAACACAAATGGAAATGTTTTCCATTTTATAGAAGAACCCCACACTGCGTTACCCTGTTGCAACTTTGAAAAGCTTAATCTCCGTTTAAACCATCCTGACACTTTTCTTAATTACCCACTGAGGCCACCAAGCTGGGATCTTGGACTAACACATTGGAACCATCACAGACTTATTTGATGAGTCATTTGAGTCATTTCACTGGATACTTTTCTTAGATGTCATTAAAATATGAAGCAGGCTTCTTTTTGCAGGAGTGTGAAACTGTTTGAAGTTATTTGAGGAGCTTTACTTGGCTGCTCAGTCTTGAGACTCTAAAGTCCGCTGTTGGACCTTTGTTGTAATGTGAAATTAGCAGTGCAGGCAGGGCTCCAAATGCTGATCTTGAAATTCGCTCTGCACATCTGCCAAGCATGGAGCACATCCAGTACAGGTGGGTGGAGAGTTTCACAAAGGAGGAGGTTCATTCAGATGAAGTGCCACAGAGTAAATTCTCTGTGTTCTGGAAATTAGTTTCTCCAAAGCATACCTAAAATACCAGGGCATTGAGAAAATAATGTAAATAAAACTACTTGACTCTCCCAGAGAGGAGTGTTTGAGTAAATTAGTGTGAAATTAGTTCCCAATGTGATTGTGGGAGGAAAACATATATAAATATGTGATTCATAAGGTAGATTTTACTGCTGTATTCTGTGCTAGAGCTGTTTTTCCTCATCTCATTTATTCATTCTGCGTACAGCTGAGCTCATATACACTGACATTAAACATAACTGCCCTCTATTTACTTTTATTATATCATGTTCAAATGCTACTGCACTGCTCCAAAGTAACTCCAAGAGTGAATATATCAGCCACAGCATCCTCTGTTTGATATGCAGTTACTGTCTGTGCCTTTATTCGTTGTGCTGCAGCACCTTAACACATGTCCATGAAAACATGCACGCATTCACTGCATGAGACCAACTGTTGCACTTACTGCATTTGCATAATGATACTAGCTTTATACATCAATTTGTGTATAACTTTGAACTCTAACCTTTTTCATCACATGAGAATAAAAAAATCACATCGGTGATAAATGATTAAATCTTTGAGATGAAAGATAAATTTCAATTCACAAGCAAAACGGAAGTGCTGAATGTCACCAGATTTGTCCTTTAAGGTTGCTTCAAGCAGTTAATGTATAGCTTTCAGTATTTCTTCATAGGGCAAAACCCCTGATTGAATTGCTCTGTGGAAATGTCTGTCCCCACTTATCAGCAGGAGGGGATCTATCAGGTGGAAATGATGGGGGGTGGGGGAGTGGGGGGTGGTAGAACAGCTAGCACAGCCGAGTCAGAAATAATATTCCTACTACTGCATCTATAAAAGTATTTCCTGTGTAGTTATAAATGTCACAGCTATATATGGATTACAGACTTAATGTAATTAACAACTTACAGGACCAAACTTTTATTTCAAAGGCTATATGGTGGTTAAACTAATTACAAAATGTAATATTGTGTGAGGAACTATTTACTTATTATGACAGAAAAAAGTGCCTAGCCAAGAAACTGAAGTGGGAGTATAAGCGTTCTTTAAAATCCGACTGTTTCTTGGGTTCCACCTCAATAGAAAATCACCCATCCATCCATCCATCCATCTTCTACCGCTTAGTCCTTAACGGGGTCACAGAGGGGCAGGAGCCAATTCCCAGCTGTCAGTGGGCGAGAGGTGAAGTCAATAGAAAATCAAATTCTAACAAATATTTAATCGAAATTCCTACATTGGTTAATAAAGTTTGTCTGTTCAAACTGTTTAGTTTTTTTATAGCGTGGCTTTAAAAGACACAAAACTATAAGGTGTGAGGGCTACGCAATGCTAAAGTGCTACGCAATGCTAAAATGCCAAGCAATGCTGAAAAAAGATTAATAGAGGTTGTGGTTTGGCTCAAAACATGTTTTTTTTTAAATTATTTTCATTATGAGGTTTTATATCTTTGTGTTGAAATTATAATATAGTAAAAGATCTTCATCAATGAACAATTGTTAATTAAAAACAACACTGGCTTTTTTCTTTAACAAACATACCTTTATTTTTCACATTAGACTTCCAGTTTAGTCAGACAAACCTGCTAAATGCTATTTAATATGTAGACCCTTTTTATTTTGAAGGTTTTATGTTCTTGTGCCAAAGTTTCCCATTTTATCCTGGTTCTACTACCACTAGATCAGAGGTGTCCAAAGTCGGTCCTCGATGGCCACGATCGTGCAAGTTTCCACATGTCCCTGGTCCAACACAACTGACTCAAGTTCATCAGTCATTATGCTGAACTGATGTGCTTTTGTGTTTATTTAATGGAAGCCAGGTGCATTGGAACAGGGATACATAAAAATCTTAAGGACAGCGGCCCTCGAGGACAGACTTTAGACACCCCCGGACTAGATCCTCTTCTAGTTATGTGCTGTGTTTCTGTAGTTGTTAGTTTGTGGATCTTTCTGCCTTTGCAGCAGTTTGAGAACAGATAAGAGACTTAACACTGCTGAATATTCCTTATTATTTCCTCTCCAGCAGTCCTGTTTCCTCTTTATACCATTGCTAAACAATCCTAACTTGGATCCATTACACATTGCCTCATGTGTCACATGATGTTTCTAAATTTTATTTCCCTTTCTTTTCTTCTGGCATTTCAATACAGGTTAATCAGTTTCTTTTTTTAGGATTGTGAATGGTTTGTGCTTTGTGGTGAACCCTCTTTGTCTGCTCTTGGGAAGTTTGTCTTGGTTAATGATGTGCCTGCCTCTAGGAAGCTGTTCTTCACTTGACTGGATATTGTTAGAGCTTTCTTTAAAACACAACCAAAAAGCACCCTGCAATTAGCTGCTCCTGCCATTAATGTCAGAGACCCAACAGGGATTTTTTTTTTCCAAATGCAAATGCCACACTTGTCCTAACTCCAGAGGTTCTTCTTGCCTAATTAAAAATGTAACATCCTACACACGCCCAACAAATGGCTTTCTACCACTTTACCTGTCAAGAACCCTTCAAGAATCACACTGAAACAAGAGCAAGGGACACTTTTAACCAATATTCATTATACAACTGTGAGATTTTTTATGATTTATATCATAATATAATGAAAGAATCAAAACTATAAGATGTATGCGAGTTCTTAGCAGACCTTGCCATCTTTTTCCTGTCTTATCATTCTCGCTTTGAATTAAACAAGTCTCCTTTTCTGCTGTCCTTGTCTACCCCCTAGGAATGCAAACATGAACACATTTCATCAATAGCTGCTACCTAATTAAAAACATTGAAGCTAGAAGCAGCATCACCCCCCTAGATGCAACTACGGGGCATGACAACATGCTCCAACACAGAAGAGAATGAACATTATTACAGGGATAAGATCACTAGGTCAAATGCCACAGACTATGATGACCATAAAACAACTCCTTGCAAGAGTTTCATTTTCACATCTATCATGAACATGACTACAACCTTTATCCCGTGGCCTTGTCTGTTCTAGTGGTGATACACTTGCTAATCAGAGCTTGGCAGCAGTTAAACGAAGAGGTGGGGGAGGGGGTTGGGTGACGCCAGAGACCACTGTCTTAGCCGACATAAAAGTGGACACGCAAACAGCCAGCCAGCCCCCTAGCTAGCCAAACATCCTGCAGCCATAGTAACAAATTGCTTTTGCACAGGCTAAAAAAAAAAAAAAAAAAGAAAATCTAATGTGTTTGTCTTCGACTGCTCAGCATTGTGTAAATGAGGTGGTGTCCAGTTTTGTTAAAGGCAGTTCACTAAGTGCAAACCAATTGGAAGCTTAAGAGACAAACTTATACAGAGTGAGAGGGCAGGAATGAGCAAGACAGAGATGGAGATAAAGAGGCTGTTTACTCTGCATGCCCTCATTTTTATCAAGCAGTCTCCAAGGTTCAAAGAGGGTCACAGTGTTGACTGGAGAACAGCTGATGAAAAGGGAGGGTATTGGGTATGGGTGCTTTCATATCATGATGTGAAAACTTCCTTGTTTTTTCCCACCATTCAGTGAAAGCTGTGTGTACAGACACTGTTCTTGCAATGAATATATACGTCAGATGGCAATATCACATGTAAATCACAAGCAGCCTTGCTTTCATTTTAATCGTTCGTGACTAATCGGAGCTGTGCAGCAGGTGTGTGCAAGTTCTCACAAAGTCAACCAAAAAATTATAGCAATTACGGTACTTATTCTGGTTTGTTAGAGAATTTTGTGCCACAATGATCAACCTGGAAAGATTATCAAAAAGCAACTGATGGCTGCTTAACATTTCAAGCAAGTCATATGCCTGTGTATAAATACCTATGTGGCTGCCAATTAATCAATGACTGCATATAAACAACATCAAAACTGTAAGACCACCAAAAAATCCATTAACTTGCTTAACACATTCACAAATGCACATGCATTAAGTGCAACAATCCCCTTTCCTGGCAGCAGCATTATTATAATATTTTATACTCTTAGCTGAGGAGCATACATAATTTGAATCACAATAGGTGAAAGCAATACAATCTGTATCCAAGCTAAAAGAGGGATACACACAGCATTTAAAATAGATGCCCGATGCAGAGAATCAGGGAAAAAACTGCCAGTAAGAAGCAGTGGCTTACTCCTGCAATGCCCAGGCAAAACTGGTAATGTCTGAGATAAACAGGAGTCAGTGAGCTCTGAACTCATTAGTCAGGGAGAAAACAATCTGCATTGCATGTCAGGTAATTGGCCAGCAACACTCCTCTTTCACACCAAAGCAACTCTGCACTATGCAGTCAGCATACACTGAGGCTGATTCAGAGCAATAAAGACAGTCTGCATAGAAGCTGTGACTAGAGTGAGTACACACATTGATTAAAGTAAGCATGGCTAACATCAAATTTGAGCTAATGTTTAAATGAAACATGTGCATTTAACAAACATTAACCACAGCCTGACCTCATCTTATGTGCAGTAAGTTCACGCAGTGCAGCAAAATACCAATCCTGAGTGTCACTGGTTACGTCAGCTGATGGTTTGGCTAGAGTCTGCCTGCCTCCTCACATGGATTACCACTCAGCTGTCATCTGCTACGTCTCGAGCTAGTACAGGCGAGGTGAAAGGTTAGAGATAACTGATGCGTAAAGGGCTGCAAATATTTTGCATTTACTCTAAGGATTAGTACAAGCTGCATACATTTTCCAGCAACATGAACTTTGTGTTTCTAATATGACACATTGTGCATTATGGGCTTACCAATAATCATATAATTATAATACAGTATTTATTTAATCAAAAGACTTTGTTTTAAAAACTTGTTTTTTATGTTTTTATGAGTTAGATGAGAAATTTACTTGTAATGAATTGAAATTAGGACAGCAGAGACTTATAAGGTAGTTTAGTTTTCAGACCGAAATCACTGGAAACAACAGCTGATTTAATGATAGTGGTAACATCTATCTAACAAGTAAGCTTATTCACTAACATACTGTATACTTTTAGAAATAGAACCGTTTGTTAAAGCCATATCTAATTTTTCAGTGGAGTTGTCTGACCAGCCTCTGACTTGTCACCGACTTGCAGTAGACAGCAGCCAGAAACCTCTGACTTTTGAGAATCAGGAAAACTTTGACCATGCGAGTTAAACTAGCAGCTTTGTGGAGCATACAAGTTAGCAGCTTTTCAGGGTGAAGGGAGACGGCTTCTTCACCAACTCAAACCATTATGAGGATGTGTAGATATCTGTTTTGCATCAGTTATTGCATTTTTATTTACCCAACTTGAGAACACTTTAGGTGTAATGTACCGATGCACACAGCGTGACCAGTATGCAGAGGTGCATGTAGTTTGTCTGCAGGACTTTTAAAAGACTTGTTAGGGAGTTTATAGTTAATCTTTTCATTTGCAAAGATTTAAATGGTGGTATGAGCTGCTTTTCCTAACTTGTTTGTCTCGTTTTTAATCTTCCATGTCAAATTCGTTGTCACAGTCGACCTGTTTAGGATCAACTTGTCATTAAGAAAACCGTGTAAACTTGATTTACAATGTTTTTAGCTTTGAGTCTTGCTGGTTGTTAAAACCTCTCTCTTTAGAGACTTTTTCAGAGCAGCTATTGGGTAATCTCAATCTTTTCAAATCCACTCTGATTCTTTAAAGTTAAAGCACAGCAGGTAAGATATCAACTGTCCTGGCTCTACTTAGTTTAGTTTAGTTACTACTTGTGCTCATTGTGTGTTATGTTTGTTATGTGACAAACTGTG
>JBAMIG010000017.1:4506015-4531458 GCA_037177335.1 Kiunga ballochi | reverse complement strand
ACGGGACGCCAGTCCATCACAGGGCTAACACACAGAGACGAACAACCATACACACTCACACCTATGGGCAATTTAGAATCACCAATCAGCCTGTCCCCAAGGTGCATGTCTTTGGACTGTGGGAGGAAGCTAAGAGAGAGAGAACACGGGGAGAACATGCAAACTCCACACAGAAAGGTACCAGGCTGGAGTCCTGGCCACACCAAGGCTTGAACCGGCAACCTCCTTGCTGTGCGGCCACTGTGCTAACCAACTGCGCCACCGTGCTGCCAACTACAAAATCTGTATTTAAAAAATATCACAGCACAACCCAGAAAATTCACACTGCATTTTAATGTTCTAACAGACAAATCCACACATGTATTTGTAGGAATGACTGATATAATGGCCTTGGAATAACATGCATATGATTTTGCTCAATAAAAGCCTTGAGAAAAATCTTTTTACTTTGTCTACAAAAATTGATTCCCTTCAATGCTAATTATTTTGTTGTTTTTCTGGTATTTTGCCTTGAACAATTCCGTTTTTTTTTGTTTGTTTGTTTTATTTTGCAACAACTAGGGGATTTATGGTTGAACCACAAACATACTTTTAACTTACATCAGACATTGCCATTATGTGACATCACAGAAATAATTACACGTTTTTTAAAGCCTCACACTTCACAAGAGGATGAAGTGGATTCAGGAATACTAAAAACTAATCCAAAAGCATTTTACATATATTAATATATTTCAATTGCCTTGAATATTTTCAAGGCCAGATCAACAAGACAAAGAGTGATGGAAAAAAATGGATGGATGGCAGGAATCAGCACTCTAATACATATCCAGAACAGGTAAGGGATACAAGGCCACATGAAATTGTAAATTATTCTAAAAATACCTTATATACATTATGATGGGACATAAATTTATATCTTTTAATATCACAATACATTTTTATATTATTAGCAAAATAAGTAAAATGATTTTTTTTTTCTGGTGAAGCAGCTGACAAACTGCAGAGAGGGAGGGGTTGTTATATTCTCCAGAGACCACCATACATGTGTTTGGATGTTGACACCTGGCAAAACTAGCAGTTTGATGTCTCTTGTGCAGATCTTCTCCTTAACAGTGAATCACAACAGTTGTTTTCTCTCTGCCTCAATTCTGCCCTGCTTCTTCTTTCTTTTCAACTCCATTGGGGTTTGAAGTGTTATTTCACCAATAATCTTGAATTTGGAGAGCATTATCAGTAGATACCGGTGACAAACGAGTATCATTGCCATCGAGACTCACCATAACAAGTCTTGAACGAGCAAAAAAAAAAAAAAGCAAGGTTGTTTAAAAAATGTCTCGCAAGCTGCAAATAGTCTGGGACGTCATGTGAATGCTGTAATTACTGCAAAAGCCAACAGCCTTCAAAGTTTCAGCTAAAAAGAGTATTACTCAGCGAAATAAATAAGTATGCAAGCTAAAAACATGCACATTGCCCTGCGCTTATATATGTTCACCTACCTTTACACAGATAAATCACAATTTTTTCAACTATTGCAGAACTAATGCCATCAAAGGGAGGTTGCTTCTTTTTTCCCCGTTTCTTGCTGTTGGCAGATGCAGAGGACCTCCATCTGTCATCTGAAACAGCAGCAAACTGGGGCCGTGGTGGGGGATTTGCTGATATAATGCGACAAGCACACGAGGCCATCATTTCCATCACCAGAAATTGTCTTCATTCTGCAAACTAGTGACCTGTTTATAGTCCCTATACCCCCAATTCAGCGTTAACCATCAAAAGCTGATCTACAACATATCAACAAAACCAAACAGAATGTCTGCCTGCCTCAACAAAAACACCTCAAAATGCATAACGTCATGCTGTTGGAAAGTTATTCCGTCAAACCTATTCCTACGGCTTACATCTGCTTTCCCGTTTCATTTTTGTTTCTAACCTTCCTTGCTGTGTCAACCAAACAAACAAGTTGGAAAAAAAGAAGTTCTCAAACTCTGGCTGGATCCTGGATTTCAACGAGACAGACAAGCAATACAATGGGCCGGCATATTTTACAAAGCTTCACACCACAGATTTTCTCATGGCTTACCTTGCTAAGCTTGCTGGCGGGCGAGCCACTATTGTTGACAGTGTGGCATCTGAAATTGAGCAATGATTCTCCCGTTGCATCACGCTCTCTGCTCTTATCCTTGTCAGGGTACAAATGGTTCTGAGATGGAGCCGAGCTGACAGGTGAGGGGGACCACTGGAGCACCGTGCAGGATAAACCAAGGCAGTTTGATGGCCTGATGAGAAAGGCCTCCATGGCGATGTTAGCAGATACCTACGAGACATTTATCCAAAATTCAGCAGTCACAGAGGAAGAAGAATAGTGGAAGAGATGGGATAGTGAAGACTTTGCTGTACAGTAGTCATTTAGCAGATACTTTTATCTTCAGCGATAGAGGAGAAACAATGTGAAACAAAAAGAGGAAGTCATTTCTCCCATATCACTCCACTCATCTGCTTGTGACAAATTAACCTCTGAATAGTCTAAGCCACAAAAGAAGTAAAGCAATGAGACATTTATTGAGAGAGTTAACCTTTACCCAGATAAAGTGCAGCTTCTGTTACTGTTTAGTAGTCTAGTCATACCTTAGAGATGACACGGTTGTCTTGGGTCAGCACAAGGTCAGCAATACGTTCCACGCACTGCACAATCCGTGTGCATGCCCTGGCCTCATTCTGAGCCATCCACAAAATGTGCTCTTCCACCAGCATCATATTACTGGCTATGTCTGATATGTAGTCACCAAGCTGTGGAAACATAAGACCACACATATATAGGAATAGATGTGGGAACAATGAGCGACAAATGCATCATACACATCAGTACATTTATAATCACCAGTCAGAATTGTAAAAGAGACAGTGGTGGCTTCATTCATTAAAAAGAGATTTAATTTAGATTAGCAGTTCCAACGGGGCATAATCTCTTCCTTGGGACAGCAGTTCATTATTTACTTACTGTACAATTCATTGTTGCTTCATCTCACTGTTCTTCACTGGCTGAATAAAGCTGATCTCATAAGTATTGTTACAGAAGTGATAAAGCTGTAAGTATCTAAAAATATCTCCTCCCCAGTGACCTATGATGAATAATTGGGCGAGTGAGAGCTAATATTGATTCCTTCTTACTTACTGGGCTCAACACTCTTCTGATTGCAAAACCTGCCCTATGACTTGACGCAAAACCCTCCGACTGCCTCTAAAGCAAGGCTTTTGCACAGAGAGGCATCTTCATAACCATGAGCGGCACAGGTTCGGTGTCGCCATTGGCAAGAGGAAATCATATGAGGTAAAACGTTAAGCTGCCTGCAATCGATTGAAGCCAGGACAACAATGTGTTCCTGTCACTCTATTGCAACCCTTTTCTCTTTCTCACAGCTGCTTAGTAAAAATCTGTAACCTATTTATTCATTTGTCTTTTAAAAGATGTAGTTATCTTTAGATTTTGTTCTTAACAAGACCTCATCCTTTTTATAAGCAATGGAAAAACATTGCCTCCAGGAAACACTCAATAAGCAATGAACTGTTGGACTGCAAGTTAGCAGTAGCAGTTTATGTTATATTGTAACAACAAGTGAGTGGAGAAAGTTAATTGTTTTGTAAGATTTAATATCTTGATTGTTTACTGAAGAATAATGTCCAAAAATCTATAGGAATTAAAAAATAGACAGAACCAGCCAGAGAATACTAATCGGCCATTTTTGTGGGTACACTTGATGAATTTATTGCTATTGTAAATATTTAATCAAAATGACAGCAGCTCAGTGTAACAAGACATGCTGACAATTTATTAATATTTAAACAGAGGTTCAGAGTGGACAACAATAGAAGCATTCAAGTAGCTGCTGCTTCCATAGGAGATGGTCTGAGTATTTCAGAAACAGCTGATCACAGGCATTTTTTTACACAACTTTCTTTGGTTTACAGAAAGTGAACTAAAAGAGAAAATGTCCAGTGAAAAGCAGTTGCCTGGGTGATAATGCGTTGTTGGTGTCAGGTCAGAGAAAAATGGGCAGACTGCACAGGCTCACAAAAACTGGACGATAAAAGTTTGAAAAATGTTATCTGCTCTATTTCAGCTGCAACACTGAGATGGCAGGGTCAAAATGTGGAGTAAAAACATGAAAACATGGCTGTGTGTGTTGTGAGTGATAGTTCCTTATCTCACTTTGAGTTCCTTCGTACCAGTTGAGCATGGTTTAAACACCATAGCCTATCTGAGTATTGTTGCTGACCATGTCCATTGCATTATGACCACAGAGTAGCATCTTCTGATGGCTATTTCTAACAGCATAATGCACCATGTCACTGATCTCAAAATTTTCTCAAAATGGTTTCTTGATCATGCCTAAGATCTCACTATACACCAATGGCCTCCCAATCCACAGAGTTCAATCTAATAAGAGTTTTGGCACGTAGTGGAACAAGAGATTGGCAAACGAATCTCCACCAACTTTGTGATGCTTCAAGTCAATGTGTAGCAAAATCTCTGAGCACCTTGTTAAGTCTATAACTAAAAAAAATAAAGGTTGTTTGGAAGGCAAACAATTGCTAGCAAAGAAGACTTTAAAAAGTTAATGTCAAGTGAACGCTGACATATTTATTTAGAATCCACTCATAGACCTTTACGCATCCAAATGCTAATTACTACTTTCTGCTAAATTAGCATTTTTCTTTATGCAAATATGGCCACTGATGAAGGGAACAGTTAACCTTAAGGTTTATTTTATAGAGCATCTTAGAAGTCTTTAAAAAAGCCTGGCATATTTAATATTAAATTAAATCTTAGCAAGTGATTAGACAAAGCATCTTTAATAAGTTTTAAACTTCCACCAATTAGCCAAACCAAGCTGAGCTGCTTAAAGCTGCTCCACAAGATAAGAACATCTGCCATAGAAAGTTACTGCCTGACAACTCAAAACATTTTTGCTGGTCTGATTGTTTCATGCCTGCCTTCATTGGTTGTGGTGAATCTTTGTTCAGTCTTACATCTTTCTGCTTCTCCACCAGCCTTGTCAGTCTCTCCACCAGGTGTGTGACAAAGATAACATCCATGACATCAGTGAAGTGTGCCGCCCTGCTGGTAAAGGTCACTAATTGCTGGCTTAAAGTTGGAGCATTGCTGGCATTAATAGGAATCTGAAATAAGAAAAGCCTTATTAAGCTTAAATATTTATAAATAAAGATGATCCTATAATTGCCACAATAAAAAAAACTATTAAATAATGAAGAAAAGCAACTCCACACAGTTTCAAAGACGCTGACATTAGACTTTCTTTATGAGCAGTGATACCTGAGTTAGCTCATGTAGCACACGAGTCAGTTCACTGGCATATGCACACTGAGTGTAGTCCTCTTCGGCCCATCGCCCAGCCCGATCACAATGCCGCCACGCTTTCTTTTCCTTTTTACTTGAGGGATGGGGAGAATTGCCAGAGGGGGCAGAACCAAAGGTTGCAGGAGCACAGGGCAGAAAGGCCAAGATGCCAGCCAAAGTCTTTGGCCACCTGCCATAAAGAACAACAGAAAAAAAAACACAAAATAAAAAAAAATAACTTAATCTTAATCTATATATGTCACGAATTAAACTGTTCTTAGTTATGCCTGAATCTGCATCACTGACTTACAAATGTCATCCATTTTACTTTATATATTTTGCTTTGCAAAAGTTTGCAACAGCTGCCAGTTTGGAAGAATTCCACATGAGTTCCTTGTCTAGCCATCCATTTTTATCATTGTCCTTCCACATCACACACAAAAAACATCATACACAAATATGACAGCATACACAAAGTCTAGTAGTTCTACACACTGATGCTGACTTTCTAAAGATGTAAACTACAATTGGTACAACTGCTTTCCCTTTCTAAAAAAAATCAGCTGTGTATAACACATGGTGTATGCAGCTTGCACCTCTGTTACATCAGCATTGCTGTGCATTCACCATGATGACAGGGTGGTATCACATTCCCTGCACACTACTTTAATGTGCACAAAAGTGGAAGATGACAAATGTCAGTGAAGATATCTGAGGAGGAAACCTGCCTGTTTCTCCTAAAGGGAAAATGCAGCATAAGAGTTGTTTTTAAGACCAAGTAAAGTTCACTGAAGTCTCCTGTGAAGCAAGAAATTAGACTTTTTCAATAATGTCATCAAGTGCCAACAATGAGAGATGCTCTACTGACCAACCTATGGAAGGGGCGGTCTTGTTTTACAGGCAGGTGAACAGCAATAGTTTCCTTGACAATTTTCCACTGAGTAAAGTTTCAGGATGGGGCTCGGAAGTCAGGAAGGCGCAGGAAAGCAGATGAAGGATTTATTAAACAAAGAGAACGAAAAGATCATGAACAACTAAAAATTACTAAGACTGACAAAGACTAGAGAACACTACACAGATTAACCCAAGACAACTACTAGGGACAACTAATGAACCCACCATCCAAACTAAGCAACCAAAGACTTAAATAGGACTAAACTAAACCAGGTGAACACAATCAAATCAATACAGGTGACAGCAATGAACTGAACACAAAGCTAAACGAGAACAGGAAACCAATAAGGACCACAGTTTGTGTCCAAATTATGACAGTAAAGCTTGTTTGAGTGAAACAAGCCAGTCAAATAGTCTTTATTAACATGATTTGGGTTTGATAAATAAAGTCCATGTCTTGTTTCTAGACTCTTTTGTAGATTAAGTGTTTTTATTTTATCTTATTTTTTAAATGCTGTTAAAACATCAGGAATGTGTAAATTAATATTTACAAAAAAAAAGAACTCGCTCCCAGGACTCTGGTAGAGAACCCAGACTTGAGATGAACAACTACCCACTCTACCCAAAAAGCAAGATGGGTGAGGGAGAAGAATAAATTTACATATATGGTAGTAATACTAGTTCTTAGGTTAGACACTCGCCATTTTTTCTTATCCCTTCCCTATTCTGTTTTATTCTCATTTTCTCTACCTTCACATTGTTACAGAAGCTGCTTAGTAATAAATAACATTAATTTTTGCCTGCAACAAAAAAGAATCTCATTTTCCAGCCCATTACTCCAATGCTCTTTGAGAAACAAAGCCTGTGTACTTGCTGTGCGGAAAGTGGCTATAAAGTACAGTAGCTACAAAAGGAGCATACATGACAACCACAAACCCAGTGGGTTTTTTGGATAAGGAGAGGTGGATGATGTGATTGTGTAGACCACTTTGAGGTTTCAAGGTTGTCACACAGAGCAAAGAAAACATGAAAAAACAGGACAGATGGAGAAGATGCATGTTGTTTTTGCTGCTCTATATCTAAAACCTCAACAGTAGAAACGAGAGTAGTAATTTTTATAATCAGTGTTAAACTTATATTTTAAACGTAAAAGACTTTTTATATTTTAGTCACTCATTTGAATTTATAAATTAATCAGAACATGCCGTACTGCACTTAATACATTCTCATTTTTATTCATAATTATTCATTCTGGGAAAAATTTAAACCACAAGATCAGATAGAACCAAACAATAATATTCATCCATCCATTTTCTACTGCATATCAGGAGTCGGGTCGTGGTGGCATTAGTCTAAGGAGGGAAGCTCAGACTTCCCTCTTCCCAGCTACTTTTGCCAGCTCATCAGGGAGAACCCCGAGGCCTTCCCAGACCAGGCCATAATCTCTCCAGCATGTCCTAAGTCTCCCCTGGGGTCTCCCCTCACAAGGACATGCCTGAAACATCTCACCATGGAGGCATTCTAACCAGATGCCCAAACCACCTCATCTGGCTCCTCTCGAGGAGCAGCGGGTTAGGGTAACCCTCACCCTAACTTTAACCCTAATAAAGCAGTAGTATGCAAAGGTTGAAACAACCAGGAAGAAAAACTAAAGTAGATATTTATGGTGCAGCGTAATAGAACTTAAAGTAATTGGTGAAAGAAAAGAGAACGCAAATTACAGGTCTCCAGCTCTGGTCCTCAAGATTTTCCATCCTTCAGGTTTTAGATTAAAAGAAAAAAGTTCTCCAAAAACCTATCTTCTGCACCTGCTTGTTAAGGAACCATTGATTTAGATCAGGTGTACTGCAGTGGGGAAACATTAAAACCTGAGGATAGTAGCGCTCAAGGACCTGACTTGGAGAGCCTTGATGCAAATAATATGGAAGCAGACATATCAGCAACCCTGTAATAAAGAACAAAAAAAGGACAAAAATCAACAATTAAGAAAAGGGGCAGAACATTGATTTATATATAGTGATTTCAAGTAACCTGCATGCTAACTTCTCAATCAAATAAGTAATTATTCCCCTTTACTGGCAGCTGTAAATCACTTTATTTATTTATGTATGTAAGTGACTTGAGGGACTTTGTGCTTAAGAAACAATCCTGTGTTGTGTTATGAAAAATAGTCTTGAATCTTTAAAGTTGGCTGTAGTTATTTACCACTGAATAGAACAGAGATCTTCAAATATAATACTTCAGGGGCTGTGTCCTGCAGATTTTGAAAGTTTCCAATTGAAAAGACATCTGATTAAAATTAAAGGTATTTTTCCAAACATCTGTTAATGACCCATTCATTTGAATCAGGTATGTTGCTGCAAGGAAGCACAGAATAGCAGCAAGACAGCAGCCCTCGATGACTAGATGTGAAGATCCCTGCCACTGAGGTGTACATGCAAATCTATTATATATAAAAATAAATGTGTTTTGTGTTTTATATCCGTAAGAAAAGTGAAAGAAGTTTTTAATCCGAGGGGAACCAACAAGTTGTTTCCCTGAAAGTCGAATCCACATGGATGAGTACATGCTGCTAAATAGTGTATGGATGCAAGATGACTCACCTGAAATCCCCTTTGTTGTTGTTTACTCTGTCAGCAGGGCAGTATGGAGCTGAAGTCTCCACTACAACTATTTCCATGTGCTGGGAAGTGTTACCTCGGGAACTGGTCACCAGGCACTCCCAGCTGCCAGCAATGACCACATCAATGTTGGACAGAATAACCTCGCTGTAGGAGAAATGGAGATATGGAAATATGTTAAATATGTGTGTTTTTGGGATGTGCTCATTTAACCGATATCTGTACCAGTGAGTTCCATTATCTAAACTATCCTTTTTGTTCAAGATGCTTGTTTATTGTTAAATATACTATGCTGATAGGATCACTTTTATGTACGAGGGAATAAAAGGGATAATGTTAGGGACAAATCTTAAAAATCCCCGAATGGGTAAAGAGTGTAAATCTGTGTTTTACAAAATCAAATTAATTTCAAAGACCCCGTGTGGGCACGAGCGCGTACCATTTTAAAATGTTTGCTCATTTCTTTGGTTTATTTTTTCAACTTTGACACAGCGACTTATATTATAAAAGGTAAAATCCAGATAACACAGAGGATTGTGGAGCAATAAAAACTCAGTATTTTTCAGGGTGGATAAATTTAACTTACTTCTTAAAAAAATAATGATACGTCAGATTCATTATTCAAGTTATTAAAATTATTATTAGGAAAATATTGTTTGCTTGAGATTCATGACCAGGTGTTTAAATATTATAAAAGACTGCATACAGTTTGCCCTGAGTGTTCCTAAAATGTTTATGTACACTATTTATTATTATTAATAATAATAATAATATACAAAATATACCAGAACTTGAATGTTATATGTCTCAAGGTACTGCATAACGTTTTTAAATGCTACTAGAAGACAATGGGATTGTTGTCTGCCACCCCTGTAACATTATCCTAGGCACTGAAAGATTGCAGCCCAACACCCAATGCTCTTTAGTAAATCTAACAATAAGCAAATGCAGAGTGCAATTTCCCAATTAGGATAAATAACATAAAAAACTCTTTTTATATTCATTTCTTTTATTTATTTGGTTGAATATTTAAAGTTAGCTGGCTGGAATCCCAGAAAGTATCTAATAGAAAATGAAAGTCACTTTCAACATGAGGAAAACCATTTTCTTTTCATACTTTTCCCTCCCCATTTTCTGTGTCAATACACCTGTGAACCACAACATTTAGGTCTGAGCCTCTTTCCAGAAAGTGCTTTTTACAAAGGGCATTGGAAAGAAACAAACCTAAATATTGAACCCAAACAAAAGCAAACATGAAATCATCGTCGGCCTTCAAACCAAGGTTTGTTTACCTGATGTGGCTCTGCGTGCAGTGTGAAAAGAAAATGGAGCGCCAACAGATCCCAGTTTGGGTATTCCCTCTTCTAATCTAATCAGATGTGAATTCCACATCAAGGTGAAAAGACCCGTAGAGATAATGAGAGAATTTCAACCAGGGTGGAGAGAACTGAACACATCCTGTTCTGTGACTGAAATACAAGAGATGCAAGTCGTTTATACAGTCACATCTCCATAAAATATCATGTCATGGTCTCATGAGAACTCATCTCCACTGTTTGTCGTTTAGTAAGAGAAGGAAAGCACAAATGACGATTTCACTCTCTGAACCAAACAGGAAGATGACTTTGCACTGATGGCTTTTTGAGGGTGCGCTCTGAAAATGAATTAAACAAGTTTAGATTTCATCTCCAGCCTTTTTACTAAAGCTCTCTTTTTCGGATTGCTTTTCTATAAGGTCCTAAATCCGATTTGAATACTTGACTAATATGATGACATCCTAGGCTACAAAATAAATGTGTTTAAGGGCATTTATGTGTGACTGGTTTAATACATGGACTAGCTAATCTAAGATTCAAGCACCACAGACATCATTTGATCATCATTTATTTGATTGAAGTCAAACGTTTTGTGGAAAAAGGCAGCATATGCTGCAAGATCATACTTCATTAACATGCAGAAAGCTTTGTACTGGTAATCTAAGTAATCCAGTCAGAGATTATGTTTCAGGTGAGGGCAGTTTTACTTGCTGAATCTGTCTCATCAAACAGACACAAACAAATGTCACACAGTCTTTTCATCACTCACTCTCTTTCCCCTCTTCAAAAAACACCTGTCCTCTTCCACAGGGTGCAAAGTTAGTTTTAAGTGTGAATACGTGTTAAATAAGAGACCTTGGGGCTGAGTAACTAACAGTCTCTCCACATCAAAACTGGAATGTTGCAGACAATGGGAATATTTACTATGTGAAAACCTTATTTAAAGTAACATACACACCATTGCAAAGTGGAGCGGAAAACTAAATAGTTTAGTCATGTTTTAGACATGTTCCACAGAACTATTACCAATTGATGTCACAATTATTAAGAAAATCTGAATACTCCTTGATGTCTGTTTCCTTATACTGTATTTTATTATGCTATATAAGCTGCGTATTTAACAAAAATGTAGTGTTATAGACACAGAGATCTAAGGATTTATTGATTTGCTGAAAATTTTTATATTTATTTAACATTTTCTTTTAAGAGGTTCAGTGTTGAATATCATTTTCATTGAATTCCATTATAAATTATAAATAAATTCCGTTATAAATGAGTCATTATTTATTTTGCTAGTTGTAAATAAGAGAAACATTTGCATTTGTTTCACACAGTTGCAATCTATAAGAGTTCTAATACAATGAAGAAAGATGAATATTTGATCCCAGTTAAATATTATTTCAAGGTAAAATGTAAAATCATACTTGTGTTGCTATCATGTGACAACAATCTGGCATATGAGTTTTAAAACAACAAAAATCTGTGCTTTTCTACCTTTAGTTATGTATTTTTAACTTCAAACTTCAACCACTGGTGTGCGAGTTTAGGAGGAGAAAGGTTGCAATGCAAGTAATTGATATTATCCCTCAAGCCCCTCCAATGCCTTCTTTTTGTCTTTTATTTTGTGGAAGTCAGTCTTTACTGCATGGGAAAAAGTATTGAGATCATTATCACTTAAAATTCAGCCTGTATTGTTAAACTGCAGCATTTTGTAGCATGGACAAAAGTGCATTATTTTCCACATGATTAGTTGTGAGATTAGACAGGGCCTCATATAAACGGAAAACTCAATAAGCTTTATTGTTGAGTATACAAACCAAATAAGATCAGTTGGGTGATTGCTCACATGCTACACTTCACTCCAACCATGAACTGCCTGTGGAGAGAGACCGTTACATCATTGTTGAATATGGGCCAATTGTCTAAATGCTGGGAAATGCACAGGGGAAATAACCCTTCCCCTCTCCCCATCCCTAACACACCCAATCCCCTGAGCTCACGTTCCTTCTCCTTCCCCCTTTTTATTTCCTCCCTGTCTCCCATTAAAAACATTTTTTTAACCAGTCTAATCACCAGTATCCCTGCTGGACAATAAAAGAAAAAGTAGAGCAGCCAGTTCAGTTTTTTCAAAAAAGGGGGCAAATTTTCACATAATAAAAATTAAAAGATAAATGTGAAACAGAAGGTTTGGGACACACACAAGGTACACACTAAGCACTGGCCTACATCCACAGTTAACACTGCGCCATTGTGGAGCAGCTCCCAAATGACTCATTAGCAACATTATTTCTTACACACAGAAATTCAATAATTTGTTTGCATAATGTTGCTTATGAGACTGTAAACTTTCAATCTGTCCTCAGCATCCAACAAATGTTTCAAAGCTGTTATATTGTGAGTAAAGCTTGCACACCACAATTGATGTTTTTTTTTTACAGTTTATTGTGGCATTGATTTATTACACAGTTTTTCATGTTTAAGAGTTTATTTAACATATTAAGATCTTAAAAGAATTGCACACATTCAGGCATTTGTGCACTTTGGTTTGCTGTTTAATATATTAAACTATTTAAGTTGATCCCTGTTCTAACATCTTCTACCATATTATGCAGACTGTGATTCCTGCCTGACAGCAGCCTTTTTAACTTCAGTATTTCTGACAGCCTCCTTTTTTCAGCCTAAAGTGGTAAACACTAAAATAATTAAACCTAGAGATCAGTAAATTCTGTAGTATGTGTGAATATAATTAGATAATTAGATCTGGTCACCTTAGCAACTGTTGCTTCATGATTGCTTGTAGACAGACTTAAAACATAATTTTTTTAAATCCAAACATAACCAAAAAAAATAAAGAATAAAGGAAAAACGAGGTAGAAAAAACTGTTCTAACAGACTTTCTTTTAATGTATTAATCATTTTGTGTTTGAACATATATATGCGATTCTGTACAGTCTTTAAAATAAAGATGATTTTTACTTTCTGTAACATGGATTGGATTTTCACCTCTATAATATTAGTCATATTTGAAATACAGGCAACTGGATTTTTAGCTCTTGAAGACATTTCACCTCTCCTCTGCAAGATTTCCACTTCATAAAAAGCCTGAAACATGAGGGGGACCAGCTCTATAGCTGAAACTTGGTTGTTTAGCAACATCTCAAGGATAAGGATGCAGAGGACACTATCATACAGACTTTGAACAGAAAAGATAGATGGCTTAAAACAGTTATGTTAAACTGGAAAAACATCTCTAAACAAAGGGGATGGTCATGCATGAGCAGTTATTTAAATAATTATTATTATTTAGATTGTCATCAAGATATTCCTTTTTTATTTATATCAATTAGTGTCAAATTTAGAGGATTTTTGTCTTTATAACATCGTAAAACAATCCCTGCCAATTAAAACCTATTTAAGAGGATCTAAAATTGTGTTTGATTACAATTATTTTGCATCACAAAGCAAAGTTGAAATGGTCCTTATGTATAAAATGTCTTGACTATTATTTGTCTTTTTTCATGTTTCTCTAACCTTAATGTATTAAACTTATTTTAAATGATGTTAAGTGTTTTACAGCAGACTAATTACCTCTGGCTTAAGATTGGACCTAATTAGTAAAGAAAAAAAGAGTTAACCAACAAAAATGATGAAGAAACAACCAGAAATATAGATTTTTTCCCCCTTATTTCTTTGCTTTGAGTAATAACTCCATACCAGGTTCCTCATTTTGTACAAGATTAGCCTGATTAAAAATGGAGAGGATTAAGAAAGATGCATCCAAAGTGTCTGCTTTAGTTTGCTACAGGGCTCTAAAATGTTTGATTAATGAAACATGAATCATAGGCTGGCCGCCCCACTGCCTCTACCGTAGCTAATACTAGGAGTTTGGCCTGACACCATTACTCAGCAGGCGTCTGGCTCAAACTGCAGAGACATCAGGCCCCATGGGGCCTGCTTCTTTTCTGCTGCTCCCTGTGAACATGTAAATGGAGCAGCTTATTGGCCCACCTGCATCAAAAAATAAAAGCTATGATGACACAGCATAGTGTGATAATAAGGGGAAACTGGTGGAAATGGAAAAAAATGGCACATTTCATAATATAGCAGCTATTTGAATAAGCAAAATACCATGTCATGCTTTACAGAATTATACTGGCTGCTTGCTTGATTCCTACTAAAGCAGGATAAAGCTGAATTTACCCACTAAATGTTTGTGTTCACCTTCAAAGGGGTCACTTTGGTATCTATGCTCACATTGTTGCAACACTTTGCAACAAATCCAAAAGCTTTAAGCCGTGTACTAAATCCTGTGTATTCAGACTTTCCCCTCTGATGGACCATGCAAGGCAAAGCTGACTGGCTCAGAGGACAGTTATTCAATGTGACTCACATCAATATGGACAGTAACAACTAAGTGTGGTTAAATTGACCAGTATGCATATTTTACTTATCTATTTATTTACATTTCATGTAACAAATATATGACCAGTGATGTCAGGACATTAGTTTCCCCCACATTGCTCTCTCAACACTACAATTTAAGATACAGCAGAGGGTGAAGGGTGAACTTTAGCCATCCACAGCAGATTGTTTTTCTTGGACCCAACTCGGTTATACACTCATCGACTATGGAAATAATGTCTGCTCTTTGCAGGTTACTAGGAGGGAGACATTGTCATGTGCCAAAAGCAACATGACCCAAATAGGTTCCACCTGCAGGGGAGAACAGCATTATTTGTGTGCAGAAGTGGGGAAGGGCACTGGATAATTTAAGAATTAATAGGAAGAAGTGTGATCAGATTCATTCAGAGAACTTGAATAAAAAAGCTGAAGTGTTTTATTTTTTAATTATATAGTATTTTATGTAAACATTGATTGACAGTTGACAGTCACTATTTACATATAAAAATATAAGATGTTAATATAGACAGTTGAGTTGGTTTATTTTAAGAGGAAAATATGCAGGCAGACTCAGTCAAACGCCATATTTTCTATTATTGAAGAAAGGAGATTTTTTGTTTTAGTGAATTATTTAAAAAAAGAAAAAAATAACTTGCCCCTTTTGTTTATATTATATTATAATATTTGTGTATTTTTATTTGTTCTATATTTACATTTTATGTTTCAAATAAGTCATTTCCTTTTGTTCTATATGGTAAAGGATAAGATAGTGTGGGAGATGTTGTCTTTGACCCTAACAGGTTAAATATGCATGTAACATAGTATTTATCATATACAGCAACAGGTTTTATGTGTTGCTATGTGAGCTCTAATGCCAGTGATATAATTGCAATTATTAATACTTGCAATTATTATTGCAAGCATTGCAATTACACTGAATGTGTAACAGATTATATGTAATCTCCATGAGGTTCACAGAGGACAGTCTGTAGCCTGGAAGCATCCTCTCAGAGCATCTTCATCATCATCAGAGCAGGTTTTAATAGTCTTTCTAATGACAGCTTGTTGCTGAACGATGGGCTTGTATAGGTGAGAAGAACCAAATTATCATAAAAGTGGCAGGGCAGAGGAGCTGTATGCATTTTTAATATTTGCGTAATAGAAATCCAATGTTTTATTTCCTCTGGTGGGGCAGCTGACAAACATGGGCAGAGTAGAAGAGAGAGAGAGAGGTGGTGTTAAAATCTCCAGAGATAGACACAAATGTGTTTGGATGTTGTGTTTGAAGCCTGGTAAAGCCAGCAGTTCCATGTCTCTGTGCAGATCTTCTCTTTAACAGGGACATGTCAAGGATGACACCAACGCTGGTTAACCAGCACTAAAACTCCACCTCTCTTTAGTGTCCACTGACTTGTTTATTGCAGTCTGCACAGACCATCTAAGCTGAGTTCAGACGCATTACGGTCTGGGATGTGTTCACCCATGCACATAAAACTGCATTCTCTGTATTCTTTTTGAGATCAAGTTAGCACCGGGATCTCGTCCCTTTTTTTTAGCTAGTAATCCCCTGTTACCCATCACAACAGTTGGAAGAAACGGTTTAAATCGCCATCGTTTTTCACTCTGCCTCCCTCCTGCCATGCATCCGCTTCCCTCTTTTTAACTTTATTGGGATTTAAAGTATTATTTCACTGATAATCTTGAAATTGAAGAGCATTATCAGTAGATCCTAATAGTAAACAAGTCTTGTCGCCATGGAGACTCACCATAACAAGTCTTGAAAGACTCCAGTGTAGCGCAGCCTTTGACCAGCGTGAAAAGTCTCCTTTTCAAACCCAAATTCACAGCTGTTTTAAAAAAGATGCCCAAGAATCACGAGCGTTAGCACAGAGCTACTACAATTTGCAGCCAGCTAGCCGCACATTCTTGAATGGAAAAGGTAATGGTAAAGGGAGCATAAATGACGTTAAAGTTTTTCCCCTGAATAGTTTGGTATGTTACAAGATTTACTCAATCAAGATGAAAATGTGGAAGACACACAGATCAGGTCTCCTCCTGCTGTGCAATAATAATCCAAAAGGAAGCACTAAAAACTGCAGTAAAAACATTAAATAATTTAGCTAACATTAAAGTTAAAAACAATTAATCTTATTCTGCCAACTTTACTGCATTTGTATTGAATAAAAGCTAATAAGTCTAAAAATTGTTAAATAAATCAATATATCTTGACAGTGGAAGGAATTAGGAATAGAAAGGAGTGAGAAGTTAAACTACTCCATTAAACATTTCTATACTGCAACACTTCAGATTTCACCACTGCAGTAACTGTAGCTCCTGCGTAGCGACTAAGTCATTGATCAACGCTGATGCAAATCTGAAATGAAACATCATTTCAGATTTTGTCACAGTTGAAGAAATAAATGATTAAAAGAACAAATTACTACACAAACGTCTATCCAGTTTTTCACTGCATGGTACCACAGGGTACTGAGACTGATCGCCATTCGACTTGTATAAAAGACACACTGTTTGCAGCCTTTGTTAGAAGGGATTGATGGACCTAACCAGAAGCTAAGCTAAAAGGTAGTTTGTGTTCTTGTAATCAAATAAACCACACAACAAGAACTATTCTTGTCCTGATGACACAGAAGCACATTTATGTCGGCTCTCCATCAATATTTATGTGAGCAAGGCCAAGTCAGAACAAGCTGCAGTTAAACTGAGCAATGGGCTCCTGCATGTGACCCCTGCTGTTACAACATTGTGTCAAATGCATTTGCTCAAACACACACAGGAACTCACACTCACATATCCACATCTGCAAGAAACCCCACAAAAACAAAGCCTGGAGAGGAGTGGGTTGGGGCAACATTCACCATGGCCACTATGTGGAAATGCTAGTGTTGCTGCTTAATCACAGCAATTATGATTCAGCATCTGTTCCTCTTAGCATGTGATCAGCTACTGCTCTGTCTTTTTTTTGGGGGGGGAGGGGTTAACCAATCTCTGTAGAGGAGCAGCAGATTGCTCTGAGGTGTTGGAGTTCTGCCAGGTCAATTCTGCTCTGTCCTTTTAGATCTTTATCAAGGGCACCAATAACAAAAGGTGAATCACAGCTCCTATGAGTGAGTGAAAGATAGAGAGGAGGGGTGTTACGGTGTGTGTAAATACAACTTTACATCTCAATCCTCTGCAGTTTCAACTTGCTCTTCCACAAGACCAAATGTTTAGTGTTCTATGCAGTATGGTAAAACTCTTTATGCAGGAGGAAATGTCCACTTCATCTGCTCACTAGCATCCTTTGTAGTGTGTGTGTGTGTGTGTGTGTGTGTGTGTATCAGAGCAACAGGCCTGCTGTCAGCCAATCAGCACTCAACCCAATCCATCCTTCCTTTCATCTCAGTCCCCTCCTCCTCCCTCCTCATTGTGTACCTGGTGAGCAGGCAGCAGTCATGAATCAAAGTCTTCTCCACAAAGACCCCCCGATCTTCCTGGGTGGTCACAATGTGGCCATTGTGACGCCATCGCAGCTCCACTGATGAGTCGAGGTAAGAAGCAGTGCACTGCAAGGGGAGCCGGTCCCCACGAAACACGAGTTGTCTCTGGGATGGGATGAGCTGGAATAGGGGAATCTCCAGAGGACCATCTACAAAAGGAGAGTTTGAAAAAAAAAAGAAGATAAAAAAGCTGGGTAAAGTGGACCTATTAGGAGGTACTCCTCCATTTGAGAGGAAAATGACAAAGGTTACAGCAGGAACATCTGGATGAACAGAAATCATTGTGTGGTTCAGAATCATAATCTTGTCCAACATTCACATCCATATCATCAAAATACTGCCAACACATAAGCAGAATCAAGCACTTGCATTCATGGTCCTGAACTATTATTCACATGTTCTTCCTACCAAATAATGACTAAAGGTGAAAAAAGGGGTGCAAACTTTCAGCCCCTTGGATTCCCATCATGCTTGCAATGAAAGTCTAATGCAATTTATGTGAAAGAAAAATTGACTATTGGACTGCATAGTTGACAAGACCGTTCAGAATGAGGTGATAAAAACAGATTACAATGCCTTGTAATCATGACATCTATAAAGATGCATCAAGGTTACCAATTTGGTGGGCAATGACTAGCCGATGCTGACAGCACACAACATGATACAAGTTCTTTAAATACAAGTATGACCTTGGAGGTGCTCTAAACAGCATGAATGAGCACTTCACCTCCAGTTCAGCTACCTGCTTTCCAAATGGTTACCATGAAAGGATTTTCAGATATTGCTGTATATCTTGTTAAAGAAAAAAATTAATTAAGGTTTTAATTGGCTGGTGACCGAATGTTTCAAAAGATGATTATATTTTACAACAAGAGTGAGGTTTATTAAAAATAAAAATTATGTATGACTAAATTATTCCCATGTGAGAAAAAAAACAACCATTTGTGGTAAAAATATGGTGGCTTAATAAACCGTAAGGTGAGGAGCTGCTTTCATGTCTTTAGGACTGAATGAATCGAATAAAGCTAAGTTATTATGACTGTTGATGCATTTCAAAGTGAGATATGTCAGAAACATTTAATGTGAAGGTATTAGCTCTTTCAGCAGAACAACCAACAGCACACAACTGATTGTAGATGGTATGCTAAATTAGCAAACAGTGCAAACTTATCAACAGGTCAGTCACAATTAAGGACTAAAAAGTGCAATTGCTGAGAAGCAATCATAATGACTAATTCACATAAAAATAATTGTAATTTTTTCCACTGTTTCAAAGACTAATTATCTCATGATCATTACTTTTACTAATATGAAATAACGTTTATGAGAAACTAAAAACAAAAATCAACTGGGTCCCCATTAAATTTAGGAAATGATGAACGTTTGTCCAGACTAAATAAAACCTGGATTGTTTTTGTTGCTTAGTCTCTCTGCAATGTGGGATAATGATGCAACTGGAAACGTGCACTTATGGAATTTAAGCACCTATGCTGAAATATACATAACGATTTAGAATGACATATGAACTCATCCATAGATAAACATGTTTAAGCAAAACAGTGGAACACTGCATGTATTGCATTAGAAACTGTGTACGAGTCATAAAACAAGTTTTTCTTTCTTAATTTGCTCCCAAATCCAGAAATCTGTTTAGTGTGTGATCTAACAGATTAAAAATTTGTTAGTTTACATGAACAGTTTTGTTTACCCATGATAACTGTAATTAAATGTATAGTTTAATATTTTAAATTAAGTAATTATTTTTAACTTAATTTAAATATGTAAGGTGCATTGATAAATAAATATATTAAATAAAATATAAACATAAATCTAAATTACTATAGAAGCTAAAGTGGACACAAGTTAGTACATATTTAAAGTGTAATTCTAAATTGTTGTTTTATATTAATGTATTAAATTGTGTTTAGAGATCTAACCTCTGCTGTAGCATGTAACATGTCATACTTGCACTTCATGCCTTAGTTGTTGTTCTTTAGCCGGCAGTGTTCAACCATGTGGTCAAAACAAGATGAGTCAAACAGTTGTCTCTGACCTAAACACAGGAAGCACCTGATCTTGTCAGGAAGCAGCACATTTCTTAGCTCATAGCTGGAATTTGGTTGGGGCAAAAATCTGTTAAGCATCCCACTGGAGAAAGAAACAGATGGCTCTTCCATGATACTGCTTTAAAAAAATGTACTCCAGAAAATTCAGTTAAAATAAAAATCCCTATTATTTTTCATATGCCAATTTCAATAAGAGATTGGGGACTCTATATTCCCCATGGAAGTGAGAATGAGTGTGCATTTTTGTTTGTCTGTGTGTTGACCCTGTGATGAACTGGCGACCTGTCCAGATTGTTCCCCGCCTTTTTCCCAATGTCTGCAAGGATTAGCTCAACACTGTTCAGGAAGTAAGCGGTAGATAATGGATAGATAGATGGGCAAATTTCGATGAGAGCTATTTTAAATCCTATCCCACCATTATTCATGAAAAGATTGTGTTATCACCTGCTGAGATATATCTGCACAACCATAACAAGGTTTTGGAGGCACTGTTTTATGACTGTCCTTTACAAAGTGCAGCCATGTGAAAATTTCCATCACATAACATTAAAAAATATAGTTGGCAGGGTATCTGACTGAAGACTGCTTGTTGCCAAGTGAATAAAGAACGTAGTGGAAAATGGAGTTGTATGGTAGAGTGGCAAATAGAAGCCAAATATGGCAAGTGCAGAGAGCCCATAACGTTATCACGGTAATCCCATAATGGATGCTTTAAGGTGCTCTTTCTCCTGCTACTGGATTTCTTTCTTGGCTCTTTGTCTGTGGACTGTGCAGAATTACCCTGTAATTGCTTTGGATTGTTTTGTGTAAATGAAAAACCCATCCAGTTAGGATTACAAGGAATAATGAAACTTGTAAAGGGGCACGTGTACATGGAGCGCACCACAAAGCATTTCCTCTGATTAGCTCTCCACTTGCTGTACCACATCATGCATGTAGTTTATTTCCATGTTTATGACTTCCCTTCACATGTGCACTAACACACAGATATATATTGCAAACCAGACATACATCAGAGATGTTTAATTTTTCTGCATTGTCCCTTCATGACCCAATTATGAGAAGAAAAAGATGAACATATGACATACAATTTCCCTGTGGAGCAAAGCAAGAAAAAAAACAGAGAAGTGGGGAGAAGATGGAGGCAAGCAGTAAGAAAGGTTGGGGGAACAGTTGAAGAAAATATTTTTAGATAAGAAAGACTTTTTTTTTTGTACTGTTTCTAACAGGTTTCATTAGGCGGGGAAACAGTTCTGGTGTTTTAAAGCATTTGCTGACAAACTTCATACTAAATATTAAAATAACAAGACAACCAATTATCTTTTTTTCCTCAATTAACTCCATTGCTTTAAATATCATTTTATAACTTTGTTGTAAAAATGTTAACGTTTATAAAGTACATATTTATTATGCTTTGCAAAAAAAAAAACAAAGAATATTAACAATGTTGATCTTTGAATGAGGGAACTATGTGTGCAGTAGATCTGAGAAATGTGTCATTTACCAAATAGGATTTAAACATACTTTTTACTAGGCTGAGACAGGGACAAACTGGACAATAGTGATGCTTGAGGACACTGATAATGTTGACCCTGAATCCTTAAACCATGTTTGTACCACATTTAAGGGTTTAACGTGACTTATGCCTTCACGTCTGCAACTTAAGTTTTCCTGTGGTGCAGATAACAATTTTAATTTAAGTTTTTAGAAGACAACAAAGAGAGGCATACCCAATGGCACATAACCAAAAGCAACACACACATCCAGAAACATTTCTTTTTCGCCATATTATTGCCTTATATTAGGTTTGTCAAACACTTTACAGCAGGCAGAAAATAATCGCAGAGCGGGAAACACAAATTTTTGCATCTATTGCAAATAATGATGCTAAACCTGAAAGTCTAATGAAAGCATATTTCATAAAAATTCCTCTAAGTCACAGAAAATCAAAGGAAATACAATTACATCTACAGTAACTATTAGCTGTAGTTTAAAATCCCTAAATCTAAAATGTATGCTAAAAATATACTGAGTTTAAAAATAGGCAAGTATGGTTTAAATGGAATAAAAAAAAAATATTCTTGCTATCTCATCAACATATTCAGACAACAGATCCTACTGTTTAACTAGTTCTTTTTAAATTATTTAATTTAGCCAATTGGAAGTACCACAAAGGAGTACCTAAAATAAAATAAAAAAATCTTGCAACTTTGCTTTTAATTGACTTTTATCAAATGTATCAGAATTTATGTATGGTTTTATAAAGTTGATCTTAGTATGTTGCATAGTTCAAATTGAGAACTCAATAAATAAAAACAATAGAAATATTGGGAGACTTGTCAATACATCCTGACTGAGGAGGTTATAACTGGCAAACTGAGGCTTGCATTCAACTTAAAGAAATTTAAGACAGACATGTAGAGAAAAAAAAAAACTATAATAAAATCACGTACTAGTGAGTATTACCTAGTAATACTAATTCACGGTCATGGAGTGGGTTAGAGAGCCGCATCCAAATATGGTCCCAGGAAGTAGGAAAACAGATGAAGTCAAATGTTTAGTGGCATTAAAAAAAAACACAGAAAAAATAACTATAGCAAGATATCAAAGCCTACAACAAAATCAAACTGAAGACAGAAAAAATCTTATGATGCTCTGCAAAAAAAAAAGGATATTTATATGCTAATTTGAAAGAACTAACTAAATGAGGGGGTTGTCAAATCAAGTTAAACTAGGTGTGCTTTGAACAGACTGTAAGGAGAACAACAGCTAAGGAAGTGATTACAAATAAGAAAAAAAACAAGGTACAAAAGAGAAAAAAAACAAAAACTGAGAGAGAAATAAAACTGCAGCAAACTTTCTAAGTCATGATTAGTATCAGTTACTTCATAATATGTCCATATTTCTACATATTCTGTCATTTCAATAAGATGGGATACATTTTTGTCCTTAAAAAAAGAGCTACTATTAAACAGATTTGGTTTTCATTGGATTGTTAAAACAATGTTTTATAATAAAATCTGAACAAATTGTGTTAACTCCACCATTACGGATATGTTCTTACCACATTTGAGTTGATGTTCTCGCAGCTTGCAGAACTCCAGGCCATGGAGGTGTGTGGGAAAAACACACACTGTGTCGTTACCAATCCTCACAGAGTTGTTTCGAGCCCAGAGGAGCAGCCACTTCAGCTGACAGTCACAGAACAATGTCTCAGTGCTAAAATGCCTGAAATACCAGCATACATAATTATGGTGAAATTTGCTGTGGTCAGATTGCCCATCACTTAGCTTTAGCGTGCCTATCCAGTAACTGCATGTGGTTACCTGCAGATGCATTTTAAGTAGTACTACATTACAAATTCAAGCTTATGCATTTGGTATTGAAATCCCCTTAAAAAACACGCTTCAAACTTCCAGTTATGTCCACATCACAGAATATGTGTTCTGGTACCGCTGACCTGACATTTACTGTAAATGTATCAATGTGCAGCTGCTTTATCACTGAGATGTCCAAATACTTTCAGCTACTCACCAAACACATTTGAAAATCCCAATAATGGGCTGTAAATACTAGCAATGCATTACCACCGCTCTATGTGCTGCCCCTACCCTTCAGGTTGCATTTTACCATACTCCATTAGCCAATAAAGTCTTGCACAGCTTTTCTACACTTTTGTTGTGCATGTCCACTTTAATGGACACGTGGACAATCTAAACACAGCTGTTGTGATTAGTCAGGGCAAAGACAACACTGGTAAGTGAAAATATTGCACCTGCAATGCAAAAAGCCAACATTTCACATATTTATAACAAGTTAAAATGTGTTCGCCTTACAGGACTTTAAGAGCCGCCAGGTGACTAAACAGTTTGGATGCCAGGGTGGAGAAGATGTTTCCAGATAAATTCCTGTTTTTGGAAAAGACAAAACATACACACACACCCACACAAACACACACACATCCTGAAAATGGTTATTATCAAACATAATAATCCCAAACTACTGTATTTGTCATGCTTTTCTAAAGCCTCATAAAAAGGTCAATAGGTCAATTGAAACAATGCATTCTCAGAAATGACACATATACTCCAAGTAAGGATTTACTCACAGTTTGGAGAGGCTGCCAAGATCAAGAAACATTTCAGGTGTAAGGCAGCCAATTCTGTTATTAGAAAGATCCCTACATGGACAGAAAGGCAAAAAGACACACAACTTAGTTTTCTGTTTTTTGTCAAATGTAACACATATTGTCATCAAAACAAAAGAATAGAGATGATGTATGTGTCTGGTTTGCATGTTTGTATATGCATATCTGCTGGGTGAACCAAAACAGCTTACTGGAAGGTTGGCCCTGACCTCTTCTAACATTTTGCACTTCATATAACCACTCCTGGCACACACATATAATTTCAAACACAAACACATTCAGTCGCATGCATCAGGCTTCCATATGTGAGCGGCTGAGCGCCGTCGTGTCCGAAGCGCCATGCCTTTGCACACTGTAATTAAAGAGCCGCTTTGCTGCAGCAGCTGTGGGAAAATAAGCAGAGCACTTGAATAATCACCAGTTGGGGAGCACTTAAATTAGCCCTCCGCTTCTCCCAAGCCGCGTGCGCACGCGCCTAGCATCAGCGGGGCTAACTCACTGTTTGCATCCCCGCTAGTCCAGATCCCTCCAACTATCAAGGCTACAATCATGTAACTCACTCCCTAACTTTCTTATTCTAAAACCAGGCAGAGCAATCATGGAGAAAATTGCTAAAGTAGAAGAAATAACTACAAACAAAAAGTCGAGTAGTTTTGCTCTACAGCATTGTGTAGGCTTTATTTAACAGACACATCAAATTTGAACGACTAATATAGTTGTTCAAATTAGCTTTAAAAACTTCTAACTAACATTAATGAATCAAAAAAGCCTTGATAACAAAAATAGCTCAACTTTTGCCACCACAGCTGTTCTTGCAGTATGACCTGTTTCTGGGTGCGATGACCTTCTTATCCTGTCTCGGTGTTTTGTTTATGTGTTGCAGGAGGTGGCAATATCCGAGACTTTTAAGCTCATTGTGTTTTTCTGTGCAAATTATTGCTCAGTCTGAGTGAAGCCCTGGGCTATTAATCACATTATAAATAAACTACTCATGCATCAGGTACATCCTAAAAATGATGAGGCAGGGAGAATTACAAATGCAGTTAGCCCCAACTGTGCTAATATCTACCCGAGAAAGACACAAAGCACATTTAGAGTCATTATAATCAAATATTGTTTTTCTAAATTCACGTTATTATGAT
>JBAMIG010000017.1:4457610-4505915 GCA_037177335.1 Kiunga ballochi | reverse complement strand
CTAACCAGCCAGACGTCTTGCTAAACAGCCCTGGTTCCAAAATGTTGGTACACAGTATGAAATGTAAACAATGTGTAAAAACATGCACCTCTAATTAACTTATTTATAAAGGACTTTCTGGTGTTAATAATTAGACATGAAAAAAACCTTTGCTGACAGCTTTTTTGTTTCATGAGGCACAAAATGATTTCTAATAATGAAAGGTCTGGACTGGCCAAATCAGATCAGTACAGAGACTCATTTGAGTGCTGACAACCATGCTGTTGTGATGGATGCAGCATGTCCTGCTGAAATATGTAAGACCTTACACCAAACCGGGGTCTGGATAGGAGCAGATATTGCTCTGAAGCTTCCACGCATGCCATGACTTCAGAGCTGCCCACAACATAAGCATTAATGCAACTCCATGCCATCAGATATGCAGGGATGCTGATAGACAAGAAGACAAAAAAGTACCTTTTTCTACCTTTGGGTTGTCTTGGGGTCTTCTCCCAATTCTTCAAATTATATCCAGTAGTCTTTTTTTTTTTTTTACTGAAGTTGTTCTAAAATGTTGTGTTCCTTCCTGCTGATTTTCACTTTTCAGACAGACACAAAAAACTGAATGCACGTCTACAGCCTTAGTAATGTCTTCCTCTGTTGTTGTCTTTACAGCCATGACTGTCCCCAGTGTCCCCTTGGAGAATGCTATTCTAAGGCTCCATCATACTTACAGTCTTCTCAGAGCCCCAAGACCACGGAAAGCACCAGGCTCCACTGTACTTATCAGATTATTCTTCAGGTCCCTGAAGAGTAAACAGACAGACAAAGACAAATATGATAATTCTACTCCTTTTCCATCCATCCAGCCTTGGATCCCTCCATCCAAAATCATTTTGAAGTTTAATTTTAAGGAATTGAGAGAATTTAATCATTCCAAAGACCCATTAAGATGGTTGCATGATTCACACCAGAGTCCAGGTAGTAACATGCTTCCTTGCATTTAAAAAAAAAAAAAAGGAAACACATTGGTTTAGAATTTCAATGTAAAATAAAGAAACAGCTTTTAATTTTTATTTTTTGTCTAATCAGGAAATATTTCTGCCGCGAGCTTTGCTGGACCACATAAACTATTTCTTGTTAGCTGTGGGACTGGACTACATTCAGCAAAGAGGCAATAACACACGTGGCAGATACCGCCTGTCTTTGTCCACCCACACCACCTCCCCCGAAGGCTCATAATACTAAAAATGGATCTCAGAAAAATTTGCTCTCTGGTTTTCTTGCCAAGAAAAACTTCCTGAAATTGTGTCCCGTGCTTCTGTTACCGCTGCCTTGTTTGTCCAGCATAATGAGAATGTCAAGAATTGGGAGATTTTGGAGTGTTTTTCTCTCCATATGAGCAACAATTTAACTATACTTCTTTTTTAAGTCCATGGAAATTAACAGTCATGAATAAATAAAAACACAAAGTTACCCGACGGAGAGAAATCACAGCCAAAGGGATTAAAACAACAGCTATTGCCCCAAAGCGAAAATAAAGGTAATGACTGAGGAGCTTAAATGTCCCACAGGGGACAGTTTAGCAGAAGAATGGTTTCTGTTACTTAATAGAGGCAGATGCTTAGTCACTCACCTTACAGAATGGAAGATTATAGAAGCAACGTCGTGAGCTAGAGGTGCTGTAAAGTCTTAGCACATCCTGTTTTACAGTAATTGAAGTTAATCTAGATATGAGGTATTATTATTCATACATTATTAGCAGCAGAAAAATGACCCCTCTCTAAGTTTAATAAACCAAATCCTGTTTAATCCACAGAAACACACACACACACACACACTTGGTATCGGTGTAGACTAAAAAATCAAATATTTATTTCAAAGTTCAACATGAAGTCACCTGATATTTTTTTTCTTTTTTTTGTCCAAAACAGAAGTCAACACTTGGAAACAACTTTTCCAAGTTCTCGCTGAGTCTGCTGACTTTTCAATACCAGAATGTCCAGTGAGACCTTTAGTAGACAACGCTCCTCTCCTAGATTCCACTTTGGGGAAAAAAGGAAGTTGCCTCGCTGACAGATTAAGCCCCTGGCCCGTTCAGGTCAGACAGCAGCGAGCTCTCATCTCCACTCCCACCCGCGGTTCTCTTTGATCACAGAAACAGCCAGTGGAGAAAGTGGCTAAGCCTGCAGCACCTCCTTTCATCCTCAACCATCTTGCAGTTCACTGCACTGAAAATTTGCTGAATGCTCAAAATCGTGCACCTTATTGAGTGACTATTTTACCAAGGAGCAAAGGTAACTGCTCAGTGAGTCCAAACTGACTGGACTACTGTATCAGTTATAAAATTCTGATTTCAACAAAAACAATTTAATAAATCTAAGTTGCTGATAAGCAAATTTGATTGTTTGGATGAGGTTCCTGAATATTCATGAGTCTGAATCATATCAGGATTGATCACAAGTCATATAAAACAAACCATTGTCTTGTTGGCTATCCTTTGTATAATAAACACATCCAAGCCAACAGGTACCGACAAAATAATGTATAAATTATGATTGTGTCTCATTAACTGCTTCAGGATAGGAGGAGTCTGCTGCATAACACAATAGGACAGGTGCCAAAGGTTTTAACAATCAGAGGAAATTATGTGAAAAAAAGCTTTGTATGCTTGCCTGCATCACTTTCTGTGATTTATTGAGAAAAATTATCTTTAATCTGTTCTGTTTGCAAACTAAACTTTTCCTGGGTTGGATCAAACCCAGTTAGCAAAGAATGTTGTACAATATAGAGAGAATATACATTGTAAAATGAAATCTTTTTCAACCCAAACAAGTAAATTAGGAGCTTTTTCTATTTCCACTAGCCTACTTGCAACAAACTGCATGAGTTCATATGCTGTGCATAGCCTGGGATAAATGCAATGCCATATCGTGTTTTCTCATAAATCATTCTGGTATATTGTATTTGTATTGATCTTCCCCACTAGTGCTTCTTTAATGATCCACTTAAAACTACAGAAAATGTTTTTAAAAAATTAATAAATAAAAAGGAAAAAACGGAGCAAGTCATCATTTAAATAGTAAGTTTTTATTCAATCGAATCTACCATTCTACACACTAAACAGTATTCTTATGAAAAATTTGCAAACCCTAAGGTAGGGTTCCTTAACATTGGTGCTTCATATTCCACATCCCAGGTGAGATAAAACAGAGGAAACATCTGGAACCTGCAGGCAGTTGTACCTTAGGACCAAAGCCAAAGGAAACCTTAGCCTTTAGCATCATTAAACAGACTTTCTGTATGTTTTAGGAAGATCTTGTTTCATTTGAATGCTTTCAATGGTTTCTGTACTCTTTGCATCGCTGACCTGTAACACCATCAACACTCCAGCACATGCTGGGTTCTTCAGTCAGAGGTCACACCTGTACTGGTTGCCTGGCAGAAAAAAAAAAAAAAACAGGTGTGGAGGCAGAGCTTTGTCAGTCTGAAATTCAGGAACAATGTTTCACGTGAAATCAGGCTGTTTAAGCAACAACCACTAATTTTAGGGGCAATGTTTTATTAAACTAAGCTGCATCTGTCATTTTTACTTATGATGATGCCGATTTACTTTGTTTTATTTGTGTTACTATCAGCAATGGGACAAGTGCCCTTCAAAATAAAGTGTTTCTATTTTTAGTAACAGGTATTCTAATTACTTGTCATTACAACATTATTATAGGATGGTACTAAGACTACATTAATCAAAGATTAAATTAATTTCGGTTTTGGTTGAACAAAGATGTCACACCTGTTCAGACTTCAGTGCTTCTGCTACCTGGAGGAGAGACGATAATGAGAGATGGTTGAAACTGGAGAAACTCTTATTGGATATGTAGAAGAAGAGGTGCCGTGTCTTGTGACTGAGTGGAAGCTAAAAATAAAACATAATAGTGTTTGAGCCAGAAATGTTACTAAACTTATTTTTGTATCCCATATTAAGTTATTAGTTCATGCTGAAGACGCAGATATAGCATTTCTATAAGTCTGCACTCACACATAGTCTTTATATGATTAGGAGTTTAGAGGAAGAAACATCCACACCTTGCTGTTTATGATTGATTGATAAAGTGTAAACTGTCATGACAGACTTGGTTCAGTCTGTGTGCCGCCCAATAAACATACAAATCATTACACATGCAAATCGCAGGAGATGCACACAGAAACAATGAGTCCAGAAAAAAAAAGGAATACATTGGTTTTCTCTCACAGTGATAAAAAGAGAAAAACTTGATGAGAAATGTTTGTTATGAGCAGAAACAAGGTGTTTTTAAAGTAGCGGTAAGTGGTTTATCTGACAGAAACATGACATCCAGCAGCCTGGGATTAGAGTTGGTGTGGTAATAAATTCTTCCATCTACTTTGCATTTCCTTCATTAGTCAGATCTACCTCCAGTTTTATTTTGAATAAATTATTGTAATTCAGTTTACAGGAACATATTTGACTTTTTTTTTTTTAAATAACAGAATAATTACTCTCCCAAGTAAAAAATTACTCTCATTCTGCAATAAATCCCTTATTAACTGTAACTTTTCATGAAAAGTAACTGATAACTAAATTTGATTACATCTTCAAATTAAGTTTAAATTCGTGTGTAGGTACCGTTTAGTAACCTGCTCTGAAATGCCTCAAAAGTATCATCAGTCTAAGTTGTATAAATATATGTTTTAACAGGCCAAAGTGGATTTTTGTGCTTTGAGTGATCTAAGACTACAAAAATCCTCATTTCAAAACCGGTGTTGCACTTTTTTCTTTGATAGTTCATTTAATGGCTATTTTCTTCAGTTCCGTCTTCTATTTTCATACCTACATTTTGACAACGTTGCTACAGCAGTAATCATGGGCATCATTCACCAACTTATTAAGGATGCCGCTCGCTCCACTCGTGGACATCATTTCATAGACTATATAAAACATGAGTAAAGCAAGAGCATAAATATTATTAAAAAGAACTGCCTAAAGGTGAAATACTAATGAAGATTGTTCGTAAACCATTTCTGATTTCAACACACGCCAACGAGAAGTACTTTCTTCATGTTGTACTATTTGTATTTCTCCCTTTAAAGTAGTTTTGATTTAATTGGCTAGAATTACTTCTCCCAGAGTCTTGTTTATACAACTGATCAGGAAAGATCACTACAAGTGGCGTACAAAGAGAACACAGTAAATGTGCACAAAATATTTTCGGAATAATTAAAGAAACAAAGACATTTTCCAGCCAAGTTTGGTTTTAATAAATCCTAAAAGTTGTACTTTTAACTGGTTTGGCCTTAGTAAGATTGTATGTTTAAACTTCACATAGAATATTCAGGACAATCCAACTTATTAGCTTTCTCCAAGACTGGAAGCGAAACCTATGACAAGCAAATGAAACAACATGAACAAAATCTTTTTCTTTTGGACAAAATGGATTTCTTTGCTTGTACCTTCTCCAACAGCCACTCCCAACAGAGCAGAGTCTCTGAGGTGCAACCACCAGTTAGAAAACAACTACCTATTATCAGGAACAAAATGTACCATTTCAAAACAAACTAATGAAGCTCAGTAATAGAATTATCTGGAAAAAAAAATCGCTCCAACAATGGCTAAAAACCTAAAAGACAAAGAAAAAAAGCCTAATGTGTTTTAGTCTCATTATGATTAGGTAGTAAGTTTCTGTTTAATAGAAATAAAAATTAGGTAGACTTTTTTTCACAACTGAATTCCCACTGTTTCTAAAAGAAAAAGAAATAAAAGTATCTAAAACATGAAAAATAAATGTTGTCAACTTTCATGTCTAAGTCAGGGGTTCCCAAAGTTGGGTCCACGGGTCAAAAAATTGGCCCGCCAGCCTGCTAGTAAATATTTATATTTAGAAACCTACGGATATTGATGATAAGACTTTTCAGAGCTTAATTACGGATGATAATAATATCTATTACTTGTGTCCATTAAGTCCATTTATTTAAGCAATTTATCTAAGGTTGTATGGGTATAAACAGCTCACTCATTGTTTTTCTATTCATATCAACTTTAATAATGAAAATTTTCATCCTTGGTGTATTTGACATATGTGCAGCTTATTTTTCATATAAATATATTCCTCACTTTTATATAGTTTTTTTAACTTGGAAAGCTCCCCCACACGTAGCCTCAAACTCTGGGACTCAACACATCCGCATGGAGAACCACAGGCAGTGGCGTACAGAAAAGAGACGCTTTAAAGCGGCAATATTTGGCCCGTGGCTCACTGGCTCATTTTTAGTTTGGCCCTTCAAAGCAAAAAGTTTGGGCACCCTGCTAAGTGAATAAGGAAAGCTTTTAATTTGTGATAACGACACGCTGCAGCAATGGATTAAGAGAGTTAATCATAAAAAACTGTTTAGCTGTTTCAATTAATTACATTAACAAAGCAAGACAAGACAAAAAATGACTTTTAGGACCTCACGTCACAGATAAAAGTCCTTTCTCTCTCTTTGATTAAAGTAAATAAAAATAATGGCCTTGGTTTGAGTGCTGTTAGTTTAAATGAGCACACAGATGAACATCCAAACAGAATATAACCAAATGGAGAGATTTGTCCCACACATCCACTGCAGATTCAGCTGGAGCTGCTCGAATGAGATTAATGTTTACACAATAATCGTTTTTTACTCTTGCAGTCCTGCATGTTTGAGGAGCAGCTGCAGCCCACTGCATAAACCTCACTATTTTTGGCTTATATTTGCAAAGCTACTGAAGTGTTTCCCAATTAATTTAAACTGCCCTGTATATCTAAACCTACTCGGTTCCTCCTGAGCCGCATGACCCCGATGATAGCTGCATGTTCACAATTTGACACTAATGGGCAGATTTCTCCCCGAGTCTAAATGAAAACACAGTCACGCTGATGTGCTCACTATGAATACACACACACACACACACACATACTGATCAGACATCACGTAAATCCTCCAGGCAAAGTAACACTTTGATGGCAAACTGTATTTAATCATGTAAATTCTAATTAGCTAAATCTCAGTGTTGATGTAAGTATACCAATACTATCAGATTCACTAAAAGGTCAAAGTCAAGCAAATAAAAGTGCAGCTTGCCGGGACCACTTGGGCACTCAACCAAATGGAAAGTGAAGCTACATGATGTATTAGATTGTATGCTTACTTAATGAAATGAGACGAGCAGATACATTCATTAGTCCGTCTTACATCATAATCCTCCCTGGCATGATGGTGCAGAGAGCTGCGCATCTGACTGTAAAAGGTATACCCTGTTTCTAAAAAAGAATCCTGCTCATCTCAGAGGACTCATAATCGGATCTGTAGAGTAAAGACAGCCAAAGCAGGTGAATCATGTGAATAATTTAAAGAATAAAAAACATTTTGATCATTCCTAAAACGTTTCAGCTGTATAACCTAGCAGAAAAAAGCTAATATTAGCTAACTCTAGATCTTTTGACAGAGGGGATGTGTTGCTCTTTATGATCACAATGCTTTTAGATTGTTGCTCTTATAGTTGCAGTTGAGGTGTGGAGAGGAAAACAGGGGTGTATAAACAAAAGTGTGCAACTGACAAAGATCAAGCTATAGTTGTGCAGACAGAGAAAACATTTGCACCACTGAACTTTAATGTTAGCACTAAAAAAATCTAACCTCCACATACTTTACAAGAGCAGAGTTATTTGTTTGTTTTCTGGGAGGAGGAAAGTCCGATGTGGTTTATTTTGGCCACAACATTTCTTCTTTCAGCTTCATTGTGTTGCCGGGCGAGGTTTTGCACGGGGTCGTGTCCATATTTATATGCTTTGCAAGGTGTGTTGTAAAAACGTTCGGATTTTCTCACCACCTCAAACAGCTCATCCTCTAAAGTATCAAGTCAGTCTAGTTAAAGTCTAGTCAGTCATGTTTTGAGCCATCAATTAAATTTGTTAACCAACATTTTCTTCACAAGCCTGAAACAATAAAAAGGAATGAAGATTTCGAGCAGTAGCTTATAAAACTATACTGTAAGGTAAAAAAACATGCTACCTTTATACTTAGATGTAATTGACTTCAAAGCTAAAAGCTTTTTAGGATGGACCATCTTATGGTAAAGTATGTATACTGGAGAGACCAATCACTGTTCTAAAAATGTTTTTTCTTGAGTAAAAGGATGCAGTGTGCCTCTAAACGAAGCTGAAAAGGTCAAGCCAGGCCTTTGAAAGGCTAAGCTTAGCTAAGCTTACTGTATATACACTTTGGTGCTGACAGCATTAATGTTAATTACATTTTAGACCAATTATGCCATTTTAGAGACTAAATTTTTCCCAGGGACAACCATAAATTTCTAAAAAGCTCATAGTGCCCATCTTACAAACTCAAAGCTGTAGAAAAGGACATAGTTGGTTGACGGATGTGTCTGCTAAGCTGACCTGTCCTCATAAGAAAAATTAATAAATTAAATGAAAACAAAATTGCATTAGATTTGTATTGTTGTAAAAGAACTGGACATAACTTCTCGTATGGTTCATAGCCATATAATCATCACGCTAGATGTCTTTTTTGTTTGTTTGGATCCTTTTCTGCTTTATTCTATTAATCAAAAACTGTAATAAAATGAACACATGTAATCTCTTAGGCTGATACTGGAGCACTTAGATAAGCGGGGTCCATTTTTATATTTTTATTCTGTCCCAACTTTTTTTGTTTCCATCCATCCATCCATCCATTTTCTAACGCTTATTCCCAAACGGGGTCACGGGAATAAAATAAATGAGTAAAAGAATCAAATTTAAATGAGAAAAAAAACTTACAGGTACTATTCAACTAGGTTGCTGTGCAGAAGAGATCCATGGTTCAGTCTTAAGACACTTTGATTAAAGTTTTGGCCATGTTTTGACTTTCAACCACTTCCTGAGATAACCACCTAATGAATTGTGGGTAAATATGTGATGAAAGCTTACGGAGAAGCAGGTATGCAAACAGTTCAGTCCAGTTAAACTCTGTCAATGAGTTTGCACTGTGACAAGCTTGTAGCTGCTGCCAAAGCATCAAATGGCAATGGACTCTTCTGTGTGTGTTTGCATAATAAGGATATTACACAGACTGATTAATGATCTTCAGACACTTATTAAACAATCATTCTTCTTGTTGAGTGAAAGTACAAGCAAATGTCCTTCTTTAATGAAACCCAGTTATCAATATAAACCAAAAAGGTATTTGTTTTTAGTTAAACTCTAGTCTTTTTTTTCCCTTTTAAATGATTTTGTATTCTTGAGTCTCTGCTGTTGGAATCCATTTCCAGAAATAAAGAAACATTTTTCAAACACCGCCGCAGTGTAATTTACTATTCACCCTGACAAGAATAGCCTATTAAAAGCTGTGATTTTATCTGACTTCACTTATGACTTGGAGGAAAAACACAGTAAAGGATGAAATGAATAAATATAAAAAACAATAATAATAATAATCAGTCACCCTCTCTTCATTAAACAGTCAAAATATTCAAAGTAAAAAAAACAACAACAACAGGTTTATGCTGTACAGTCAATTCAAGAATTATCTCTGAGCATCGGTGAGGAGGATTTCTTTTGTCAACACATTCCTATTTTGAAGCTACTGCTCTCATCACTGTGACATATTTCTACCAGAATAAACACAAAGGTCAAAGAGACTGTGAAGCAAATTCTAAGATACACTTTTGATGCATGTCCTCTTGCTCTTTTGCCTTAAAAAACCAAACAAAACAGCATAACAGTATAAAAAACTCCCAATAAAAAATGTATATTAAAATGAGGCATAGTTAACATAATTTAAGAGTCATTAAATTGAATTGTATGAGACAATCCATAATCACCAACCCATAGAAGTAAGACAGACTGGGAAAGAAGAATCCATCCACCCTCTTTCCCCAAACTTGGTCAGTAAATCTGTCATTCGCGTCATGCTCACATGTTTCTTCTCAGCTGTAACCCAGCAATGATCTTCTGTAAAACAACAACAATTCACATTTAAGGCCAAACTTTGACCCATTTAAGACCCCATCTCACTTTAGTTCCTTGTTGAGGTATAGGCAGTGAAAGAGGAGGAAGAGAAGCACAGAGAAATGCACTATGTTATTATTGTAACAGCAAATCAAAGTTCAGATCCAGTAAACAATCTCTAGCATAAATTATGGTGCAAATGTTGAAGCACAATTCATGACTTAATCACACAGTAATTGCAAATTATTGTTTAACTAGTTAAAAATAAATTGAACAAGTAGCTGTGATAATAAGTGCCAATACGTTTGAGTTGTTTAATGAAATAAAATCATTAAACTGACTCAATATTCAACATAAAGAAAGGGGCTAAATATTTCTTGTTAATGTTGGTGAGATAGTTTAAATTATCTGAACAGACTAATTATCTTTTCCATTTATACAAATCATGCAAGACACGTGAATAAAAAAAGTAAACATATTGACTAAATTATTTATAGGTGTGTATATTTTTCTTCTTTAATCCACTGCTATTGACCCAACATTGTCTTTTTTTTTTCCCTCAGTGATAACGTACCAGGGTCTGCTCAGTTTATGCAAACACTACCCACTTCACGGCTGCACTGGAGGATGTGTCCTTCAGCAATGTGCCATGCCCTCATCAATCCCCCCCCCCCACCCCCCCACCCCCCCACCCCAAACAAGGAGACAAGATCACGAGGAAGACTGAATAATTGTCTTCTTATAGAAACAACAGGAGGGGCAAAAGTTTTTAAAAGGACATCTCCTCACACCTCTGACACCTGCTTCTCAAAGTGACTAATCACAGATGCTGTTTGAATTCTGATACTATCTTTGAGGTCCATGTCGTCCATTCAGCCTGGCTCTAAATACTTCTGGTGAGACAAATGGTATCAAATGGATAAGAAATAGGTCAGTCCAACTTTAACAAAGAAAAAGAAACAGGGATATGCACCATTGCAGCTACAGTGTTATATCTGTAAATGTGTTTTGTTGTTGTAGATTCAGTTCAAATTTACGCATAGTCAGTGTTTATTTCAACAAATTTAGAACCAGTTTAAAGGATGTCAAGAAGGTCAACTGATCACACAGCATCTTATTGCAGGGCAATTTAAATCTAATTATAAAGTAGTTCTTATGCTTAGCATTTGTTAATGTCTGATACCCCCCATGTACCTCATAAGTAGCTGTCTCATTACACCAATACTTATTGGCTGGTGATTGTAACTTGTCCAGGTTAAACATGTCCTTTATAGTTGCAATGGAGACCTCCTGGTCACATTATGAGGAAAACAGGGGTTAATTATGTCTACCTGAGAGAATCTCAACAGTGGGTGTTTCCTCCTCCTCTGACCCAATCATGTATAATGCATCATGGTGCATGGAGAGTAACTGTTAGAGTGAATTACATTTTGGCACTCAGCTACTGCCAATGTCCAGATTTTTGTCTGGAATGACGATGGGCATCGTTCTATCACAAAAAGTGGGCACAACCGACGCCAGCACATCAGCCTGAGGCAGGGTTCACAAAGGCCAGGGTATAAAATGTCTTTGGAGCCATGGTCTCCAGTCATCTTGCACAAACTACCTAGAGATCTTAACAGTGTTTTCCTCAGATATCAAGAGAAACGAACATCACAGCGAGGTGCCCCACATCAACCAACAATGGGGATTGTGCTTCGGTCAGTTATATAAACTGGCACCCTCTCTAATCCTTTGGAGCAGCAAATTTGTCCTATCACTCGGGCAAAACATGTCCGAGAATGTCATAACCAGGGTTGGAACTACTCTTCATGGGCATGCCGATATACAGCGATTAGACTATAGACCCAGCTATTGTGGAACAGATGTCACGCTTTGGCCAAGCCTCTGTGGACCTGTTCACTTCAAGGGAGAAAACACTGTGTTCTTTTTGATGTGCATCACAATGCAAACTCATGCACTGCTTGGTGTGGACGTGCTGACGCAAGAGACCAGAGGCCTCATTTGTAAAGCTGCTTACGCAAAAAAAAAAAAAAACGGGCCTGAAAATTGTCTAAGTACTTCACTAAGTTTGGGCTTTATAAAGATAAAACGTGAGAAAAGTTTGTACCGCTCCGCCAACTTTGGACCTTGAGTAGTAACATTTTGGAGAGGGAAAACTGGCAGCACATCGGATAAGATCATACATTTAAGCTACATTAAACCATGTTTGTTATGATTCACTCCAGACTTTGTATTGTAATCACAAACATGGAAACTAATTTTTATATACATGAGTAAAAACTGAGGTATTTATTCCATACATAGTGTTTCAGCATCCGAGCTCAATATGGTCATACTAATTAAAATGTCGCTATAGTGTTTATTGGTACATTAACTGTGTTTACTGTTTAGGGATATAAATATTGCAGTGAAACGCGCACATAATGCTTTACAGTGGAAAAGCTTCGGTACTTACTGATAGCAGGATCAGGATGGGAGATTGTTTAAGGACCACAAAAATCTCCTGGTCCATGATGATGATAGGCTGATAAGCACATTTAAATTCCTACGAGCTGTGCTCTCACATGTATGTACCAAACTGGGTCCAGTGTGAGATCCACCAACCCACCAGAACCTTGTAATCCCAGTGAGAACCAGTTTGTCTGTGTGAATAGCAGAAACGTGCACTCAGTTAATGTACAAGTTATTTGGGTCTCGGACATGGTTCCATTACCCATATTTCCTGGGTCTATTCACTAATCTTGTCGCACAGCAGTGCGGAGAACAAGCTCCAGGTAGAAGCTGCGTGTGATGGCTGCTCCAGAAGACATCAACTACCCACTGATTGCGCAGGAATCACATTCTTGCCGAAAAGGTAGCACAGGAAAATGAGTCGCTGAGTCCTCAGCAGATGAGGACCCAATGACTCATTTTCCTGTGCTACTTTTTCGTCAAGAATGTGTTTTAAAAAGGGAAATTGTGTGAAAATGTGCTTAAGCACAGTTCTATAAGTGTTTTTTTTTTTACTTTATAAAGACTTTTAACTTGACGTTGCAGCTTTTTATCTATTTTTTTTTTTTTTTGCGTAAGTACAATTCTAGTAGAGATTCTATGCAAAGTATTATAAATGAGGCCCCTGGTGAGGCTGAAAAAGCTAGGTTAAAGAAGAGAAAGGGACTAACTGACGATGCTGCCAAATGTGCAAAGCTCACAGACATATTTTCGAGAATACATACAGAAGAAGCAAATGGTAAGGGAGACATAAAGTTAACCCTAATTGACCATTAAAACTAACAAACTAATCACTTTGAACGTTACCACAGTTAGTAATTATAATTAAACTATAGCTTTTTCAAAAAATAAGTATGTATGCATTGTATAGATCGGCAATGCCTATTGAAATAAATAGCTTAATTTTAAAAGTTTAATTTTAAAAACTTAAAGTATAATAAGTGTGCTTTAAAAGAATCCCTTTATTGCATGCTTTTTGTAGCATCTGAGGAGCAAAGTCAGGCCTTGCCTTGATCCTAAAAACTTTTCAGAGATAAGACTTAATGGACTCACCAGCTCAGCACTTAAAGCAAAAGTCTGCTTAGGTTTCAGTAGAGCCACAGTGAGAAACTGAAACTGTGTTGTATGTGTTCACCATATACTGACACAATATAACCTCTTCACAGATGCCTACCCCGTTATTGGGCTGGTATAAACATTTTTATAAACCCTTTTATTGTCCTAAGCTGCATGTGAGAGAAGCTTCTCCACTCTGAAGTTCATTCGAAAATAGGCTATGGAGCACGCTCAGTAAGGAGACCTTTGATGCATTTATGCTCATGTCAATGGAAAAAGATATTTGCATGTCCATTGACTGTGAAAAGCTGGTGCACTTCTGAGGCGGTTATTTATGCTGTAGATTCTGATGTAGAATTATGGTTATATTTTTTCAAATGTTTAAATTTACTTTGTTTACATAATCATACTGTGGAATACTTTTGTTTGATTGCAATTTTTATTATAAGTATTTGTTATTATATGTTACTTATGATTATTTTCCATACTGTAATAAAATATTTATATTACAGGCTAAATTTTGAATGTCTAATTTTTCATGTGGCTAAATATGGGCTGGTCTTAGCCATTAAACTCCTGGGCTGAAAAGTTGTCCCACTCTGCCCCTTTTTTATAGTATTAAAAAACGACATGATAAGTATGAGAGCTGTAAATTATGCCATCTTTGTGCCATATTTGTTGAGGCATTCTGCAGTGGGAGCTCCTGTTAGAGTGACATAGTGTCCTGAACAGAGAACACTGATGAGCTTTGTTCCTCTTTAGCTCCATGGCTGGCAGTAATGGACCCGTGTCAATATGAGCCTATCATTCAACATACAGGGGCCCTCCATAAGAAGACACTATCTGGGACATAGAGATTGCACATCCCTGAATATAAAAATGCCACTGTGATCCACAATAATGAGTTGTGTTGTTATTATGAATCATTTTATCTTCCTTTCTGCGAGTTATTTTGTTCGGCCAAAGCACTATTTAGTTACCATTGTGTATCTTTAAGGGAGGTTAGTTTTCTTTAGTTGATTTTGATCTGTTTAAGTTACACTAATGAGTATTGTTATATTTAGTTGACCTCTTTTAAAGGCTAGTTAGTATCGTCCTTTCTTTGGATTTTTGTATTCATCTTTGGGGAAAAAAAGCCCAGTTTTTACTTTTTTCTCCTCAAAGATGTACTGCTTGGTCCCTGACAATAATATTTAAACTTATCTTGCTTTTAGTTTTCCTTTGATTTATCATTTAATTGTGTTTTTATTTTTTTTTATTAATTTATTTATTTTTGCTGCCCTTGGCTGATTCTTAATGCTATTTGTAGACTACCTGTAATGAATTTTAATGTTTTATGAAAAGCTTATTGAACGGTCTTGTGCAGTAGTTGTCCTATACAAATAAACTTACCTTCCCCATAAAAATAGCAGGAAGCCCAATCATTATATACGTCTCATGAAAAATGAAAATAATGGAGAGGAAAATGTTGACAAGGATTATTTTGGAAATCACATTTTCACACTTGTAGGCCTGATAATCACAATTTTGGACTACTCCAAGTTTTCAGATTTTGGATCGGAGACCTCTAACTCTTGCAGATTTGGAAGATTTCCCTGCTTCATGTGAAAACAACTTTTTGTACAGTTCCACATAACCCTGTTAATCTTCCATTTATATATGTAAGATGTGTTGCAGCAGCAAAACATCTTAAAGCTGCTTAAAACTTCATGTAGATGATAAACTTAAAAAAACACACAAAGAAGCACTATATTAAGTAAATATTTATGTGAATAACAAAGCTATTTAGTGCAGACTGAAATGTTTTAACTACAACAATTAATTTTCACAAAACATGCTTAAGAACACAGACAGGTTAAGTTAAATGGCTTGAATTTACATACTGGAACAAGACCTCTTAACTGCTCCTATAATTACATGTAAAGCCTTCTAAACCTAGTAAATTCAACACCATCTAATTTCATTGTTCTATCCTCAATACCTTTATCCATCAATATTCTTCCTCATTTAACCATCCTTCCTCTCCCTCATCATTCACTCCGTCATCACATCTTCCCTGTTCCCCATCCATTCAATGCCCCTCCTCATTACTCAGTTTCCATCTCCCTCCTCCATGCTATCATATGTCTCCATTCTCCCATTCCTTCAGCTCATCCATCCCTCAGAATCCATCTTATTTCAACCTCATATCCTCTCGACCTCATTCGTCTAATGTCTACCTCACGCAGTCTTCTATATATCTCTCCTGTCTTTCACACAAATCCATCTTCTCATTAGATCATCCATCAATTATCCCCTTCCTCATCCCATATTACTATCCTGCCGATCATTCTTATCCCCCCTCCATCAATACTTTACATTATACCAACATTTTGTGTCTTTCTCCATATCCATTCATTTGTTTTCTTCCAATAACGCCCTTCTTTTTTCACATATCTTTGGTGGTATCATCTCTTAAGCCTTTAATTACAAACTTAACAACTTTAATTATCCTTCATACACAAATACTTTGACTCTTCGTTTTTCCAGGTAAACAATTGCTGTGGTGATCATCACAACACTGACTAAACTCTCAGCTCTAAACTTCTATCTCTAGACTGGGCCAACAAGTAAGATTCACACTGAATGGACCAGTCTATCCCACCACATTTACTCTCAATTATTGAGTTAATTTATAATAACCAGTTAACCCAATATGTTTGTTCTTGGATTTTGGGAAAAAACTGAATAAATGGAGAGAGAAGAGTATGAAACCTCCCGCAGAAAGGCCCTGGATGAGGTTCAAACCAGGGGCCTTGTAGATGTCAGCAAGCATCTTCATGTAACCTCATTACTGAACCACAATCCAAAGAGGAAAAAGTTAGCATTCAATTAGACAATAAGTCAGTAAATAATGTCAGCATAAAATGTGTTATCAGTTATGCTACCACATGTCTTCAGTAATGCTAAAATTACAAAAGGACCTGTGAATAGTTTCAGAAAACAGGGCTGCAAACTATTGCATGTGCATGTACCAAAATTCACATTACCTCTACTGTATTGAAAATGAAAACAAAGGTCTCAAAAAAACACTATAGAGCTAAGAAAAAGAAGCTGTGTCTGCAGGTTTAGATAATACCAGCGGTAAATAGAATAATATGCTCTGGGATCACCACATTTCCGCTGCTGCCTTAGAAAATCTGTTTGTTAAAGTTCATTGGGACCACAGCTGTAGTATGAGTAGTGCAAACACACACACACATGCCTTATTAAGCTTGTCAATCAGCTCCCAATTTAGCCCAACCCTTAAATCGAGTCAGCCAGCCAGTCGTGCAGCCGGGAAGTCGGTCAGCAGGGCCACAGACGAGGGAACATCTGGCAGCCAGATTCCTCTCACTGAGGTTACCTTGATTTGCATCAACTGCTAATGACAGATTCATCCCTGCCAAAGGCTGCATGTGGACAGACTGTACCCAGAGAATGAGGTAAGAGAAGGGAAAGGCTACAAGATCCGCTGCAGCCCCTTAAAGGGCAGACACGGAAGACCTTTCACTGAATGCACTTAAAAGCCATGGAATCATCTCTCTAGTGGATATGGAAGGATAAAAGCAGAAATTTATAATGATGCTAATAAGACCAAAGACAAAAAGTGACGTCTTCCTGTAGGTCCACTAATAAAAACAAAATAAGGAACATGGACAAGGGTCAGACATTAACCCAGTATGACTTTACCTGTCAAATGAGCAAGGAGACGGCCTGTCTAATGTCTGAAACTATTTCACAGCAGCCCCTGATAGCTCATGTGTATGTTAGAGAACCCCTTATATCTGCATGGAGACATGTGGGGATGAGTGAGTGAATGAAGGAAAGTTATCAAGCTGTCTGCTCTGTGTGATTTCAGTCTCAGTCTGATTTCCTAGTCATCAGCTGACGTCAGTGTCCCCATCAGGTAGAAAAGCAGTTATCACCGGGATGGACGGAGGAGAAAGCAATCAATAGCTGACTTCAGGAGGCCAGAGCCGAGGGGCCGGCATCACAGAGCCTCTAATCAGCCTTCGTGAATACAACCCTCTGGGACGTCACATGTGGAGCAAGATTCATCAACACGGACTGGGGCTCGTCAGTTATGCTGTCAAATCTCCCAGATCTTGAGCTGCATTAATCTTTTATATGATGCTATATGTTACCCGTTTTAAGACATTTGCTGTGGCAGCTGAAGTTAAGCAAAGCCCTGAGAATTTACTAAAAAAAGCAGTAGCGAGCTTCTTGAAAGCTAAAAAACGGACAAAGGTTTCCAAATTCCAACCATGTCCCTGTTTTCCTTTTCCCAGCTAAATCACTGCTGTGATGACAGCTAGTAGGACTCTAGAGAGTAAAAAACAAGAGTGTTTGATTTAAGTACTCACAACTTTTCAAGAGCAGCCAAGCCATAGAAGGAGCCATTCCTCAGCAGAGAGATCTTGTTGTTGCTAAGGTTTCTGTTTACGGACAAAGGATACAAGAGAGAGAAGATGAAGTGAGCCAACAGAACAACTAAGCAGAGGTACATTTGTAAATATCACAAAAGGAGAGCTGGGGGAAATTACTTATTCAAATGGCTGATAAATTGTTTATCCGCTGACTGTCAATATGTTGGCAAGAGATAAGGGTTTAGGTCTGATGAGATTGGAGTTGTAAATTAGTCATCCAGGCCACGTTTCTATCTTGTTTATTGCCGTTTGTGTTTAAGATGAGAAATTATCCAAGTCGCAAGCTCTTTTCCATGTCAAAATATCAGCATAATGGAAAAGTATGAAGAAATGCAGTTTCAGCACAATTCATTCAACCAATGAACATATCCCACTCGCAAACAAATCAATGAAGTGCACCATAGGGATCTTTAAGTGATGCACTAATATTTAAAGGTGATGCAGCACCTCTGTTGTCATTACTTCTGTGGAAGCCGTCACCGGAATTATGATTTTTCCAAACCTTCATTTTTATATAAATTATGACAGCGCTAAAAATAAAATGAGAAACTATACATTTCACTGAGTGATGAATTAGTCTGACAAAACTAGAAAAGTTGAGCCTACTGGTACACACACATGTATTGTGACATTATTCAACGGATGGGCCTCGGGACTTCTAAAGAGTTTCATGTGACCTTAAAGCAGAGACAGAAGATACACAGTATGTGTGTCTGTTTACAGTGGATGTGATCACATTCACTGTAAACACACACTTAGTCTTTCTGTTGAAGGTTTTTTCCTTTTTTGCTTGTCTACATCAACTGCCCCAGTGAGTGCACTGTGACTTATATATAACCCAAAATATCCACAAATAAAAACAAAACCAAATTTAGGTTGTCCACCTGCAGAGTAAAGAGGATAAAACTTTCCAGGAGAGCACATTGACTGCCAGTGTATCTTATCAGGTTTTTGTAACCCCAAAAATAAAGAAAAAACAAAACCCACAGCAACTAATTAGACCACATGCAGTCAGTGTTAAGGGCTGTCTGGATAAGGGCTCAAATCTCCTCATCCAGACAGCTAATAACTTCCACCATCTTTGTCCGGTTTAACCTGTCAACACCAGGTCATTAGCACCTTAGAGCCAGCCACAGACACAAATAGTCGTATAACGTAGGACTGGGTAAGATATTCATAAAACACAACATATTTGCCAAGTTAAGACTCATTTTAGCTTTTTATTTGCAGGATATTTCTTTCTGTCATTACATCTTCTCACCACCAAGGAACAACGGACGCAAATATGTTTTAGCAACTGATGAAATGTAAGTAGATGGCAGCCAACTGTTAGTTGAATCAACAGGAGGGAAAACCAGATGCTACAGAAAACACATGCTGGCACAGAGGATTCAATTATTCACAATCAGACAGAAAGTCTATGGATGAGTCTAGATTTCAGGGTAACAATTGCCCCAATCTTATACATAGGGTCCAGTTTCTCAGGAGCAGAAACAAACTTAAAAGTATTCCTCCTTAGAGTAAAAGAGGAAAAAGGACGTTATCAGAGCAGGTATGCCCAAGTCCAGTCCTCAGGATCTACTCATCTAATGGCATCCCATCTCCAGCATCTACATTAAATGAACATCTGTTTACCAGATTCCTGCAGAACCTGCAGAACATTCTGGATCAAGACATTTTGTGTACCATGACACCATCACTACACTAGATAGATGTGTGCATGGCATGTCTGACACATTAAAAACTGGAACTCTAAACTGATTCAAGGCAACAGCAAAGACTTTATTCCTATTTTCATGTTGGCTGTTAAATAAAGCTGTGGTGTAATATCACAGCTATCTGAAATGTAGAATAAATCAGGAATAAAACAGCCACTAAGCATCAGCTACACTCATTCTTCTAAAAGTGACTTTGTTAATGCATGGCTAATGTGCTAACTTTCACAGCCCTACTATTTACATTTTTGTTTTCAAGCCAAAAATGTGATAACGGGAATGCTTCTCAATTTGCCGTCTCGTTGCACATTTCTGCCAAAGCAGCTTAGCCAAGTCAGGAAAAAAAAGAAAAAAAAAAAAGTTTCCTCCTCCAAATTTAAAGCTACAGTGATCAATAGTTTATACAGAAATCTATCACAGGCGAGGTGGTAATGACTTGAATATTTACCGTTTTCATCCAAGCAGTAGTTAAAAGATGAAAGCAGAGAATTCTAAAGACTGCATACAAATGCACAGCTCTCCTAGTGTTACTTCAACAGTTTGTGTGAGATCTGTGTTATGCATTTGATTCCAATCTGATCTGATCACCAGCGTCCAGCATCCAGCATCCAATGAGCTGCACAGTGTTTTGATAGTTAGCGTCATGCCTTAGAGCAGGAAAGTCACTGGGTTGATCTGTCAATTACTTTCATTTTGCTCACAGTATTTATATTTTTTACATTACAAAAAGCTGCATGGTGGCACAGTTGGTTAGCACGGTGGCCTCACAGCAAGAAGGTTGCTGGTTCGAGCTTTGGTGTGAGCAGTGCTCCAACTGGGAACCTTTCTATGTGGAATTTGCATGTTCTCAATGTGTTAGCGTGGGTTCTCCCCAGATACTCTGGTTTCCTTCCACAGTCCAAAGACATGCACCTTGGGGATAGACTTATTGGTGACTCTAAATTGCCCATAGAAGTGAGTGTGTATGGTTGTTCATCTGCCTGTGTTAGCCCTGAGATGGACTGATGGCTGATGGCAGCTGGGATAGGTTCCAGCCCCCCCGCAACCCCGTTAGGGACTAAGCGGTAGAAAATGGATGGATAGATGGACATTAATAAATGCACACAAATGAACAGATAATACATTTGATATCAGAATAAAATTTTTAGAACAATCCATTTTAGGGCACAACATTATCATAAACTATCGGTATAATGTTGCAGTTGCAGCAAACGATTTGTAGACCTAAAAGTTTGAATCCTTACCGCCATAAAATGGCTGCATGAACATTTAATGTTGATAATTACAGTGCATATCTTTTCAGAGTCCAGAGGTGGAAACAGGGTGTTAGCGTGTTGTCTTCCTGGTTTGAGTGATGTAATGCTTTGATGCATTGTCCTGTAGAATGTGGTGAGGATGAGTAGAGGCAGGTGGGCACTCTTCATTCTAAACATGAAGTGCTGCTGTTGTTTTGCCATCTTCACCTGTGACACGATGTTTTGTAGACCACGTTTAGTTTGCCAGTGATGTATGCTGTTTGACAGCCTTTTAATGTGCATGAAAAGGTAACAGTGTTGTTTCATCTGCAAACTGGTTTGTGGTGGCCCTGGGAACGCAGTTTTTAGTCAACAGGGTAAACAACTGGGGGCTCAGAACATATTCCCAATGGGAGCCTGTGTTGAGGAGGTGCTGGAGGTGTTCTGTCCAACCCTCACTGACAGTGCTCTCCAAGGGAGGAAGTTTTAACTGCAAGCAGCACACAGGGGAATTGAAGCCCGGAGGCGTCATTTTGCCAACCAGATGCTGTGGAAGGATGATGTTTAATGCTGAACTGAGTTACAGGAAAAGAAACCACGAGTGTTCCTCTCCTCCAGGTGAGCAACGCTAAAGTGAAGGGGGTGGCATCTTTAACTTAACAGTTTAACCAGTAGATGAACTGGAAATGGTCATGAAGGGTATCTGGAGATGACGTGCTTCTTTACTAAAAAGGCAGTGAATCAGAATGGGGGTGAGTTCGAAAGGATGCTATTCACTGATGTGATTTGGGGTTCTTTTTACACAATGTGATGGTGGTAGACTCAAATCAGGATGATACAGGGGTTGCTTCAGGGAGCAGCTGAAAAAGTCTGCTAAAAGTCCATTTATAATCCCTTAAACCGGGATATTCCACCAATCTCATTCTTCCATTTATTTTTTTTACATTGTAGTTAGTAAGTTACATTATATACTAGTGGGCTGTGCCTTTCGACAACAGTTATAGCAAGTTTAAAACAGCCTAATAAAGCACTGGAAGAAGTATAATTACAAAACCACAGACTTTTTCTGCTCTGTACAATATATAGATATATAGTTTTTTGGCTGTTTCTGTGTATTTTTTTTTATTCCTCTTCTTCTCTTGTTTGTATCTTTTGCTGGTTGTGTATCAGCTATACAACACTGACCCCACAAATTCCAGTTGTATTGTTCTGTTTCCCATGTGAAGTGATAAATAGCTAACCCCTTAAAACAAACTAAATCTGAAAACAGACCAATTTACATACATACCGTAACTGCAGGAGATGGCCCAAACCTTCTGCATACTGTCTGAATTTCTCCTTATCCATGTTTTGGTTTAAGCTTCTGCCTTAAGACACAAGCCAGCTCATAATGTGCAGTCTTAGGGCAGGGTGTAGGGATATCATCAGGGCCTAACGTCTCACATGTGTCGAGTTGCCTCAGGGACCTATCCACATCAGCTATATCTCACCAGAAAGTCTTTTCAGTCTGGCAGGGAGCAGCTTTCTCCAGGGTGGTGAGATGCTGCTCTACGTGTACCCAAAGTAAGCAGGGTTGTGTAAAAAGTTCTCAATTTCTCTAAGTGCATGTCTTACTAGTCAGATGGCACAGTTTGCTCTTGCTGTGCTCAAAGCCATCTCGCTGCCAGATTTGAAAGTTGCGTTCCGTGTCGTTGGCATTTTGAGCATCTCAGCTGTCATCCAGTGTTTTTGATTTACCCAGGTGATGATGTTCATGGTGGCGCTGACATCCACCATGCATATGCAAACATAGGCTGATACAGATATAGCATAGTCCTATCGTGTGTACTCAGTCTAGGTTTTAAAAACATGAAAGAATGTGTATGGTTTCACTTGTTGTTTGGTAGTACAATATGAAAATTTAAGCATCATTGACACAAAAATGTTTTGATTTACTGATTTTTTTGTTTAAAATACTTGTTTAATTCACATGTAGTAGCCATACAAGTATTAATATTAGATTGGTGTTGATATGCTTTGACACCTCATTTCTTACAGATCTTCAAACGATGATATTGTTGAGCAATAGATGCCTGTATACATTGTGCTTATTGTGCAGATCAGATTCACATTATCTTAAATACACACCAGATGGTGATTCTGGCTGTTATATCAGCTCAAATATTGATTGATCCAGGCAGCTCTTAAATCATCCACCACTGGACTGCTCTTCCCTTGTGGCTCTGTGCATATGTACACAGTCATGTGATCAACTTTCCCTTTACACTTCATTGCCCGGGTGACATTGCATATCTCCTGTCAACAAATCACCACTTCAACTCCCCCACCTCCACCTCGAGAGTTAGGGAGTGGAATCTCACAAAGAATTGTGCTGAAAGGACTAACAAGCAATATTAATAAATCTAAATAAATTATACATTTTGTGTATTTCATTAATGGCATTAACCATCTTGCTCACATGATCTCTTGGGGTGAGCACCTTTTCCTCCCTGGAGAGATAACAGTAATCTTGGCAGGGAAAGCAATGTCAGACAGGACGTTCTCTCTTCATGCCAGGATGGACACAAACTTATGTCAGCAAATTCCTGATCATCATGTAAGAGTGTATTTACACTTTAGTTTTTTTCCCAAAAGCAAAATATCCAGTGAAGTTCAAAAAGAAGAAAGAAAACTGTAAAAGTCAATGTGAAAACAATTGTTTGTAAGATGCATGCATGCGATAGACTGCAGTATTGTAGTGGATTTGTTCATGCTTTATAATAAGGTATGCTAAATTTTCTTTGCTACTTGCCAAGTCAGTAAGAAGTTACAGTGGGACTAATCAGGAACTAATGGGTTTGTTAACCAGTACGTATGGGTGATCACACACTCCAGACTAAGTACTGAGCAGATTGTTTTTCACTTTATATGAAGATATAGAAAATAAATATTGGCTACAGAATGAGATGGTACTCAAAAACTAATGGTTGAGTAAAGTTAAGATGACACTGCATTACAAGAAAATGAAACTGCTAAAGCCTTCAATGTTTCCTGGTTTTACAACACTCAATAACCAATTAAATCAGGACTACTGGGAAACCTGCAATGAACTGGTGACCAGTCCATTGTGTACCCTGATGATTGCTGGGATAGACTCCAGCTTTTTCTGCGACCCTAAATTGGACAAAGTGTAGAAAATGAAAGAATTATTAGGAACCACATTTGTGACAACTGCAAACCAGTTGTTTACTTGTTCAAAATTATTTCAGAATTCACAAGAAGAACTTCTGTCATTTCCCTGAAAACTGAGTAGTCCACTATTGAGGCTGGAATGTGTGATCACCCAGAAATACTGGTTAACTACCCATTAGTTCCTGAATAGTTCCTCAGCAACTACATTTTGTGTACCATTAGTTTCTGATTAGTTCCTATGTACCTCCTTAGTAACCAAGCAAGTAGGTAAGCAAACTTTGGGTACCTTATTATAAAGCGTAACCAAGGATTTTTACATAAGTTCACCCAGTTTATGTCAATGCTATTGCTTAGCTTTTATTTTACACTTTTTTTTGTTTGTTTGTTTGTTTGTTTGTTTCAGCACATCTCAAAAATGGTCTTTCGGATGTGAAATTTGCTTATCTTTAAATTTAGATTTACAACAGTTACTCTCCAAAAAAGGCTCACTGCCTTAAGGAATAACATTTTATTTAAAATGAGGGGCTGGTAACCTGTTCAGAGTGCAGTCTGCCCCTAACCCAAAGATTGCTGAAACCTTTCAGTGGAAACATCAAGTGACATCCTCTCTTACTTGATGGGCTTGTTGCTGGTGCCACTGGTAGTGAGGAAATGTTATTTTTTTGTTTCCCAGTACAATACTTTCCAATCTTGATAAGAGTTGCTGTGATCAGCTCCAAAGCTGTGTTGCTTTTTACATTTGCTGAAGCCGAGAGCTTATGGAGGGGCAAAACACATGCAATGCATATTTCATGATCCTGATGTGAAGCTACTTTTAGCTTTAAAAAGCTTGTGTGTTGGCTTTAAGAGAACATTGCATGTGCATTGAGTTCCCATGTTCTATACTAGAATTCACCACAGAAAGGTAGACAGTGAGGAATGCCAAAAGATCTCATAAGCTTTCTCTGTTTGTCATCTCTGGTGACCCAGACTTTGTCTAAGCAAACAGTTGCTACTATACAATATAACAGTCCAGATATGAATGGTACACCACATTTTTTGCCGGTAGAAGGATGAAAAAGCTTGCCATATTTCTAGTGGCTAGTGACATTTTCTGATTGACATGTAACTATTTTTGTCACACTGTAAATTATGAGCAAATAGTCATTTAGATTACCTAAGTAATCAACGAGTACATTTTAGGGATTTTTTTTCTGTCGTTCATTAAAACATCAGTATACTGCTGCAGTTCGGTCTATTTGGATTCATCCAGACGAACAGCTTTTTAAAAGGCAAAAGATTGCAGCTGATATAAGTCAGCATACAGTCTTTTAGACATGGTGTGGAAAGCTGAAGAGGTCAATTACACAATGTTTCACACAATGAATTACTGGAAAAATGCCCAAAGGCCTCAAAGGGGTTTCACTTACAAAAGCCAAATGCAGTTTATGTTTTTTTATTTCTAAATCTAACACATCAAACTGTAAAAAAAAACAAAAAACTGCAGCTTATCTGAAGCTATACGTGGTTGGGATGATAAAGCAACGATAGTCATTGCCAAGATCCTACAGTTTTACTCCACGTCTCCCCTCTGTTCCCCATTTTTGTCGGTGAACAAACCTACCACTCAGGGACAGCCGGCTTCTGTTTGTGCAAATCCAAGCGTGCTCTGTGGAATGTGTGTGGCTATGAGTGTGTGAGTGTGTGTGTGCAAGCTGACCCCTGCGTGCCTATCTCGGGCCTCTGCGTAACGTCCAGGATAACACAGGAAAAACAGAATTGAATATAATGTAAACAACCCATGAACAAACTTCTGGAGGAGTCTTCCAGCTGTCTATTTACATTAACAATTATGTTCTGTGTAGATAAGCTGCCTTCAATGAGGAAAGTAAGCAGGGATTTGCTATTGTGTCTGTCTCTGTGTTTAACAAATGGTCTGTTTCATTGCTTACTGTGTTCCACAAGCAGATGTGTTTACTAAATGAGAAATGGTAAAATTCTATGAAATAGCTCTGTTGTTGTTCTCTTTCTTATATATACTGTATATATATATATATATATTGTATGTATTGTTTAACCCTTTAAAGCCCAACCAAAGAACAGCTGAGCAGAGTCCAACTTTTATCCGATTAATCTGACTAATTCTGAAGCCTTTATTTGACCCTTTAACAGAATATGCTATGTTTTCTATTTATTAGCATGTAATAGCTCAACATTATTGTAGTGTATCTACTTTGTTCTTCATCACTGGGGGGCAAGAGCCAAGTATCATATGGTGCACACAGGATTTTGAATAAAATTGCTAACATAAAGTGATGCTAAATGTCTGAGAATCTTTACGTATCATAATGATATGTTTGTCATACTGGGGTAAAGCAGCTTATGTCACATTTCTTAGTCATCTACTCGACAGCTAAAACTCTTCATAATTGAGACTACTGGCTGAACAGATGCAGAACTATAAAGGACTTGTGAAGGTGTATTTTTCAATGTTTTATTAAATATTAGATACATAAAAATGATTAATCTGTAATGAATGCAATCTTCGGCCATTATTATTTAATGAGAAATTGGTTGTGAGGCTAAAACTGAAGCTGATTATATTATTTTTAGTTTTTCCTTTAAAAGATAACACAGATGGTTTTTCATTTCATTTCATGCTTTCTGTTACGGCATGAGCCATCGACCTCTTCACCTCCACCTTGACATTCCACCATTTTTTTTTTTTTGCTGGGACAGACCTCTATATCACGCAGACACCATTTACTGCAGCAAAAATGTGTCTTTTGTTTGTGAGGTATCTTTATGTGTCTCCACCTCACCAAACAGGAACCTCAACTTTAACCTGTGAATTTAACATAAACGCCAGAGAAACTTGCTGATTTATACACTTATATAGGAGTTACTTTGCATTGACCACGTATGGCAGAAAGTTGGTGTGTAGCTGCAGGTATGTGAAACAAATTTCTTTGTGCAAACCTTTTGTGAAGGGTGTGATTTATAAAAACAAATTGCAAAGTTTAGTAAATCTTAACTTATACTTTGGCACAGTAACATTTGGGTTTTTGGATAAGAACAATTTTAGTCAAGATTCTGCACAAAGTTTTAAGAAGGAAGGCCCGGGATAGTAAATGTCACAGTGTTAACTATTACACACTTCTTTTTAACCTTATGCCTCAAGGTTTCAACCCACTGAGACACAACTTTTTAAACACAATTTTCGATAAGAATATACATATGTTTTAGTCTTGTACTTAGTAACACTATCCACTATTTGCAAACTTCTTCATATATTAAATCTACCATGAGAATATTTCAAAGGGGGCACACCAGCAAATGTAGAATTAAGACTTGCAGAATATCAGCAATGAACATAGACACAATAAAGAGGGTTGCTATTGTTTACAGCAGGAAAAGCAACAACTGTGAGTCATATCTGACTGCAATAGTCCCATTATTCTCCCGCATCTATGTTTCATCTGCATACATTTACTATTCACCCCAAATTTGTGTGAAACAGATCATTCATACATCTATTCATTCATTCTCTACTGCTTATTAGCTTAGCTTATTAGCTTAGTCGATTCACGGGGGCAGCAGCCCAAGGAGGGAAGCCCAGACTTTCCTCTCCCCAGCCATGTTTCCAGCTCATCAGGGGGGACCCCGAGCAGTTCCCAGATCAGGATCATTCATACAAACACATGATAATTGGAGTTGTTATGAACAACGTGTATGTGTGTGATTTAAAGGAAATACATTATTGCTGCTATCCATCCATTAATCCATCCATCCATCCATCCATTAATTTATCCATTCATCCATCCATCCAATAATCCATCCATCCATCCATCCATTAATCCATCCATCCATCCATCCCAAAAAACATAACAGATTTGATTGTAGATGGTAATAAAAAAAAATATTTCTTTACATTTGAATAAAGGCAACAGACTTTATATATGCATTTATTTGTTGTTATTCAAGATACTTGTCAACTGAAGAAGCTCTAAGTTCCATTTATGAGAAATAAAGATCCACTTCATTCAAATGTTAGAATTCACATGACCCGGATGGCTGAGAATCTAAGCTAAATATTTGCGTGTCTCTTCACGCAGTTGTTTGATCAGCTCTGGTTCTCCAAACCTATGAGCACTATGAAGGCTGCCTACTGCAAAACACTGAACAATTATTCAATTAAAACATTGTTGTCATCCGAAGATGACTATAGGTTGATGAGTTATATGTATTAAAAAAAAAGGCACACTGTCAGCTTTTACACTGTGCTCAATAATATAATACTATTATCAGTCTGTGAACTCAACATTTACTGCTTTATAGAAAAATGTTTATATTTGTTTATTTCTTACTTTTTGAGAACTGTTTTAATAGAAACAGCTTAGACTGAATTTAATTTCTTATCAGCAACACTTTCTACATGGAGAAATGAAATGACAAATTCAATCTAATTCAATTCCTTTATATGGTGCTAATGTACAATCAAAGTACTTTTTATATAATTTAAGTCCAATCAAAACCGTCTGATTCCATCCCATTACATTTAAGACCAATTAGATTTCATTCTATTTGAATTCATTCCAATTGAGTCCAGCATTACAATGTTAAGTTCCTTTTTGTAAACATACATTAGCCAAATTACAAGAAAAGTAATATGATAGGCATTTAAAAGGAATTTAGTTCACATAGGATATATATTACATAACTATGCAAATCTGCTTCATCAAACTAGCTACCTCTTTGGCTGGAAACCTGGTCCTTGTGCAGGCATATGTGATAACATCCACACAGTGTCACTGAATGCCAATCGCTAAGTCAGACCCTCAAGAAAGGAGTGAAGGTGCAAATATGAAAACAAGCACACACCAAGGCATTTGCATGCAAACTGAAGATTGTGACTCTCTGATTCACACATGCAGGGAGAGATATGCTCATAGACCAGCACACTGTGCTGATAAAGGCCAGCCAAGACTCCTGTGAGAAAGACAAGAGAGTTAATACGCTCCCCACTGAGTTCACACCCGGCAGCAGACACAACCACATCAGGGTTTTAATCAGTATGTTTTACAGTGAGTCAGAACACGGGGAGAAGACAGCATGCTCCTAGGATGGCCCCTTCGCTCCCTCAAATTTATGACTTTTTAAGTAACTTCAGTATTTGCTCAGTGGTTGAAAGGGGGATACAGATAGGAGCACGAAGAAGTATTCATTGCAGACAGTTGATTTATCTCCACCAAATATTTTTTTATGCTAAATCTGAGTTCAAGACATTCTTGGTTTTTCAAGGATGATTTACAGACAAGACTCTCCCACAATGGTCATGAACTCTGGATTACAGAATTATTACCTCCGCCAAAGAGGTTATGTTTTTGCCAGTGGTTTGTTTGTCTGTCCATCTGTTTGTCTCTTTGCAGAATAACAGAATGGACGGACTTTGATTACATTTTCAGGAATTGTCTGACCTGAAACAAAGAATATGTAATTAAAATTTGGAAATAATTTAGATCACCATCTGAATTCAGGAATTTTTTAAAGGATTCTTTATCATTACAAGATAGGGCTGTTTTAGTTTATGTGTATATAACTCGAGTGAGTTATATACATATCTACACTCTCGGAGTGCTTTTCTAGTCACAAAGCAAAGATGACAGCAATTTAAAAAATTATGTCCGAAGAAATTTGGGTGAATTTTAGTAATGTAATTCCACTGCATGCTGGAATAAAATGTGATAAAATGCTAACACAATATGAATCAGTTGCTAACTATTAAAAAGACTGGCAGCTCAGCCCTAACCTCACGCCTCTTTAACACACTTTTAACACAAGGGTATGTTCCTGGCTTTAACAGAGGGAAAATCAGTGGCGATCTAAAAAATGTTCCACCCTCTGCAGCTAAGATGACTGATATTGGAAAGTTCACTCATCTATAGAAAAATCTTTTATTTTCTTAAATATCTCCCACATTTTAAGACAGAAGCAAATGAAAAGCAAACAGAGGAAGAGAAGGAGTCTTGCATGCCTTCTCTCAATATGACAGCAGATGCAATTTTTTTTATCAGGGTGATTTTGGTCACATCTCTGTAGATATAACAACCAGCCCTCTGTGTGTGCCATATCCCTTTATGCATTTTACTTACTGAATGTCTTTATTTGCAGTTCTTTTACAGGGTTAGTCAACAAGATAATGTACAGGAGTATATAGACAGGCTGTATGCTTTCTAATATTCATCCATAAGGACTTTGAGCTCTGAAGAGGGTAGAGCACTACCAGCACCTCTGGAAATACTGTAGGAAAAAAAGGCCCCTAGGAACAGCAAGGGTGAATAACGGGAGTAGAATAAAGAAAAGGAATTTTTTTGTCTGGCAATACCAAAATATACCTAAAGATAAAATGGCATTGCAATTCTTTTTTTTCTTTAAGATAAACTAAGATCAATATCAACTTTCAATTAAAAAAAAGAATATAAAAATAAATATTTTTGATATTACAGCCATACAAATAAGGCTTTTGTGTTCTTAAAGTAAAGTAGACCAGTTTCCTCCTGTCTTCTGTCTGGAGCGCTCAGGAGGTAGACCAGATCGTCCAATGACCGGAAGCCTAAAGGTTTTAGTCCTGCCTCTTCAGATAATTTGTTGTTTACTTAGGCCAAACTCTTCACCCTAATTGCATTAGGTGTCGGCTTTGCTGGTGTATAAATGTGAATGAATCTTTCTGTGGTAGTTTTGTGGATGATGATGGTAGGGAAGAGCTACAGGGTAGGATACTATAGGTTTGGATTGTGGTTTTGTCTCCCCAAAAGAGATGCTAAATCAAGCCATGGACATTCTTGGTGTGAAAACACATGTACAAATCAAGACAGTTATTCAGTCAATAAAAACTAGTAACCTAAAAATACTAATCTTTTATGAAATAATAAAAAAATGACAAAACAGACATAAGGAAAACTAAAATGTTTGAAAATCAACAGGGAATCAATGACAACAATCTGCAATGAACAAAGAAATCAGGACTGAGACAAAATCCTTAATTAACTATTTTTGTATACAAAAAAAACTACAATAATTTTGAATTTCCCTCTGGGATAAAGTATTTTTCATTTCATTCCATCCTGACCAGATGCTCAAATTTGATACAGGTGGAAAAGAGGACCACTCATTAATGCTGTCAATACCAGTATACCTCCCCATTAAAATTTGTATAAAGCCAGCAAACATATCAGTCTATCAATCTTTTTGCAGACATTTCCTCTGCATTTAGTATCTTTCATCCACATCTGTTGCTGTCAAAATTATCTAAGGCGTGCAAACAGTAACCTTATCAAATGGATTGGAGCTACTAGAGCCCCACAAAGATATGTTCTGTCTTCCGTCTTATTCATCATCTACACTAATAACTCTATAGCTGCCAATTCTTTTATTAATTTCACTAATGATGCCAGTCATTGTTTCTTTGTTAAAATTTGCTGACCTCTAAAACAGAAATGTTGTTTGGTGTAAAAATAATGGATTCTAAATACGGAATAAGGAATATAAGAAAATAAGGAAATGATTAGAAACTTCAGGAGAAAATCAAGCCCTTCACAACCTATGACACAAATGTAGAGTTAAGTTGGTAGAAAATACTGATTAATCTTTCTCTTACTGTTTTAGAAAACATTTACACAAAGCGTTTGAACTTTTAACCTACTTTGTTGGTTTGGCAAACTGTCTATTTAAAACAAAACTAAACAAAATTGTTAACTGCATGGAAAGTTATTGGCTCAGACTCAGACACAACTGTAAATGACAGCTTTTATGTTCTTTCTCCTTCAGGACATCATCTACGTGTGCCAGCAGTCAGAACAAACAGGTTGAATCATTTATTTATTTTTTTTGTGCCAGCAGAACTTCACCTTTTTAATGAGTTAGTTTTATTCTTTTACTCATTCCTCAGTTTCTTTATCATTTTTTTCTATTTAAGACATGTTTCTCTTGTTGTTCTTGTTATTTTAGTGAGTTAACTGTGTTTTGATGAGATTTTATTTTGTTGTGTTCTGGGTATAGTAACCAAAATTTCCATCCATCAATTTTGCAGGCTTGTCCAAAGTCATGTTGCAAGGTCAGCAGCCTAAGAAGAGAAGCCCAGACTTCCCTTGTACTAAAATTTCCATCAAAATGTATTATCTATCTCATTACAAACCCTGTTTCTGTGACCAAGAAAAGAAGCTCAGTGAGGAGGGAGGCACAGTAGTCATGCAGACTTTATACGTTTCTTGTTACATAAGTGAAAATTGTTTTGGATCCAGTTTCCAACAGCCCTTAGAAATGCAATTAAAACCCACTGTGACTCAGCTTCCCCAAACAAATCAGCTTGCTTGAATAAATCTCAAATATCACATGAAATTTGACCAAAAACTTCCCAAACTGCCTCTCTCAGACTCCTTTCTGTTACACCTCCGTGTCCTCCTGTGGCTCTTTTTCAGCCCTTACCACTCCGAGTCGTCTTCCTATCTTCAGTCTATCCCCTTGTCTCTTCAACTATCTGCTCCTCTACATCTCAGGACGAGCAGTATGTCCTCCTGTTACAGCGTTGCCTGAGACAGGTGTCAGCTACAATCTCAGCTGCTGCTCTCTGCAGGGAGATGCTGCCTGTGCTGCTCAGCACTCCTGGAGCGATTACAATAGATAGGTCCCAAGGTCAACAGAGCTGTCAGGCCTAGCTCCAAGCTCCACAACTCCCACTCCCCACCCACCCGCGGCAGGGATGATAAGGAACACAGGCGCAGGTGTTAATCGAGGGCAATGCGCCGCATAAAGAGTCACTGATACACTCTAGCATACAGTTCATTTCCATCTCTCCTATTTATGCTAATGCTTTTCCATTACTCTTTAAATAGTTTTTCTTTGGCACCAGCAGCACAGTGGATATTGTAAGGGTTTGTTCCTCATGTACGTTTTATAGATGCAATAATAAAAGGATAAACAACATATTCCAATCTGCGTCTTCTTTCATATGAGGTGTTTTTGTGCTCTTAGTGAGTCACTTTTACAGTTACAGATCTGGGTTTAAGTTATCAATGAGAAAAGGCTTCACAAGGAGGTCCAGGTGGAGAAATTGGGGGAAAATTAAGAGTGTAAAAAAAAGGAAGAGGGTTTATTTGGGGGGTGTTACTCTCTCCGGGGTTACAGGGAGACACCGGCTTGTACATACTTCCTTTGATATATCTGTTTATTTGCACAGCACATCTAAACAAAAGAGCGAACAGGGAGGCCACTTCAGCCTGACAAAGGTCACATTTCCTAACTCAGGAAAACTCCTTCCTGACCAGCTGGACTGTTGCAGTAGGATTTAGTCCACTGCGGTATAAATTCAAGTGTTTGTTTTGATTAAATCATAACACACAGGACAAAAAATGCCACCTGAAATCTCAAGGAAAAACTGAAAAAAGAGCCGTTACAGGCTGCATCTAGTTCCGTTCCTATTTAGAAAACGTTTTTTTAAGAATTTAAGAATCCACGCCCGTTTTAAAACCAAGTTGTTTATTCATAAACAGCCTATTTTTTTTTTTTTTACACATGTTGAAACTAAAACCAAACTTTAAACAGTTCTTCACTTATAGAAACAAAAGCATCCCTGCCAACATGAAGGCAAACACCACTCCAAATAAATTGCAGCACACAAAGTGCTATCATTAATCAGCCGAGCTCGTAGCTCAGAATAAGTGCTAGCTAGCGCTAACTTTACATTTAGCACTTTCACACCTCAAAAACAGGTCCTAAGATTCCAAGAGTAAAACAGCCTATTAATTCAGCAGTCAATCTGCACACCTGCAGAGCGAGGTGCAGAAGGAGAGGGGGGTGCAGAAAGTTATATCAACCTTAAGTGTTTGAAGTGCTTTTTATGCATATGGGGGAGCTTCAAGTGAATACTAAAAAGGGCTTCTCAAAGTTGTGCCAAATCTCTGTTTGAATAACTTTGAATATAATGCAAATAATGTCTGTAAAGAGTACCAGAGGAAAGGCAAATGATTCATGTAGATGTGGCAAGAGTAACATCACAAGGCTTAAATGTAGCTTACTCAGGGGACTGTGCATCTAAAAGACAGACAACCAAAGGACCAGAAACTTAGAAGGGATGTTCCACTTAAGGAAGATTTTAATAATAAAAGGTGGTAGCTACTATATTTTGTAATATAGGTAGTAACGCCTAAAATATTTATAATGTCACCTCACAACTAGGCTTATTTTCTCATTAAATGTAGCAACCATAGCTACATACATTAGATTTAGTTTTGTTGTTATGGATTTATGGTGCTAAATTCTTCTCAAATAATTCTTCACCTCCCTGTTACCTGATTAAAAAGATAGATCAAATTATTCTTTTTCTTTTTTCACTGCCGACGGCAGTAAACAGGTCATATTTTACATGAATTTATCCGAGAAAAAAATCCATCAGTAAACTGTTACGTAATTTTTCTCCTCTAATTAATTAATTAATCAATTATTAAATGTCAAATATGAACTAAATCAGACTGAATGTGTATTACACATGCTGTGTAGTGAAATGTTTTGGCCTTTGTTTCATTTCTTACATTTAGTCTCAGAACTGCAGCCAGGTTTATTTGAGGTCTTGAAAGGAATTAGTTTACAGCAGGGGTGTCAAGATCCAGTCCTCGATGGCCATAATCCAGCAAGTTTTGCTGTTTACCTGCACTAACACACCTGATGCAAATCCAATAGATCCAACTGTATCTTGTCATTAAGTAATTTCCGTCAGCTGTAGCAGATCATGACAACAAAAACCTGGATAGCAGCCCTTGAGGACCCAAGTTTGACACCCCTGGCTTACATATTGCTTTTTTAAACCCCCAAATAATAATAGAAAACGTTCCACATTAGCTGTTGTAACGAGACTACGTGATTCATGTAATCATCCTCAGTATTGATTATCTCAAAACAAAAACTAATTGCATAAATAATTAGTAAAATGCTCATTAATGGCATCAAGCTGTAGCAAATTTTCCTTCTTAATTGTTTTTTTTTTTTCATAATAATTGATTATTTGGTGTGCAATTGTACTATGTTACTCTGTTTTTTTGATAAATGCATTACACGTCATTCCTCTGCATCCTGTCTGCTTTTTTACTGGTTTTGTTCTTCTGTTTGGTAAAGCAGGGTTTGAGTACTTTTGAGTTGAATGACCTGATTTTCTTCCTTATATCCCCTGCAGTCTTTCCCATCCCATACACCCAATGATATCTAACCTATACTTGTATATTGTCAGAGCTCGTTAACTTGGAAGAATCAAGTGATAGAGCCTAATTTTCTGGCCCCTGTAGGCAGGTCCTGCAACCGGCATTTAAAAATGATCTGGGATCTTCCAGAGACCCCTCATTTAATTTCCATCCAATGCAACAATCAGAGATAAAACCATCTACTTTCTTTACACCATAAAGGCTACTACTTCTGCAGAGTTCTGCTTAGAGTGTTCAAACAGGTAGATACTATTCATGCCCCCCCTCCCATCACCAGGTATCCTGTGCAAGGCTGACAATGGCATTTAATTGTTGAGGGATCTTACTTACAAGGAAACTGTTCTGTTGGGTAAGAAGCTTGGCTGCAGGGTGTCCATCAGGTCCAAATCATCACACACCACTTTGATTCGGACGTGCTGCCTGCTGAGCTCTTTGGACCTCTCAGCTGAGCAGTGACAGGTGTCAACAATCAGATCCGGACAGTTTCTGTTGCTCAGGCTCGTCTCCCACAGCAGGGCTGTTAGACAAAGCAAATTCACAGCTCTCATCTTGGAAAAATAATACACGCTGCTTTCAGGTTATGTCATCCCAGCCATGGTGACAAGTCGGGACCATCTCACATTGCCTTCCGTTACAGTAAAGTACAGCGAATGAGCCAATGCAAGCTTGAATATCACGCGCAGAGTTTTAAACTTCTACGTTTTCCTTTAACACCGTGACTTAAGTTGATCATTACGAATGTGAGCCGCTGTATCATTTCCATGTTCCCTCAGCTTCTCCAAACTGTCCCGCCGAGTCTCTGCGTGCGTAAATGAAAACTTCAAAATGAGTCGTCACCGGAGTTCCGGACAAGTTTGCTGCGAGTTTGTAGCAGCAAGTCAAAACCCTTCCCTCCTGATCCAGTTAAAAGCTCCTTCGCCATCCGAGTGACAGCACGCGGGGCTGTCATTCACTGTCCCCGCGCACTTTGTGCGCCTTTGGCCTTGTTGCGCATGCAGTGCCCAGAAAGTCCCTCCCCGCTGAGTCCAGACTGGCTCCTGTGGGGACTGAACTTTCTAAACTTTTCAGAGCCGCACAAGGCTAAAGACACACATTTAGAGGCATACAATGTCTCTAAATTATACTTATCTCTCTTTCACCTGTTATTTCACACAAAAAACAGAGAAAGGGAATAAAAGTAAGCAACTGAAGGATGAAAAGCTAATTACACTATTTTTGCCCCATTCAGGTCCCAGAGGACTGAGATTTTCTCAAACACATGAGATCAACGCTGTTATTATATTCTGTTCAGTAACCCAGGGGAAGCTGAAAAGGAACTGTTTCTTGTGGTCTAGTCTGAAGCTGAATCAGCTTTAAGTCCATCATTGTTTCCCAGTTATATTATGTGCAAACATTTTAAGACACCCCTTATTTCTTTGATGAAGAACTGGAAACAGGTGAAGCAATTTATTAAAAAGTGCACATATGACTGCAAACACATAAGACTCAAAAACTAACTTAAAAATGAGTATTTGTCTGAGCACCTATAACAGCATAAAACTAACATTGTTGTCATTCCTTCATTTCTTCCAGGGCTTGCCATAATTCTGTTGTTTTTTTTTTAAATATCAGCTGTTTTCTGTTGTTTTCTGTTAAGATTATCTCACACTGCAGAGATCTGGGCTCTGGGGGGATTCACCACTCGAGAAAACCTGATGTCACTCATTTTAAGTTAAGTTCTCATTATTGGCACACCTCTTTATTTCCTCCTTGTTTCACTTGCTTAACAAATGGCTTTTTGGGCTTTCTGTCAGCACAGACACATCTCTTAGGTCACGTCTGAAGTCTTTGCTGTCCTTTCCTTTTGTTTTAGTTGTTTTCATGCATTTCTGCAGAACATCCCTTTCTGATTTATCTGTTGAAGATAGTTTAGGCATGACACTTCTTCCTCATCAGTTGTCCAGTTTCCTCATTTATTCTTCAGAACATATGCTTGGTTTTCAACTAACAACTCTTTGGGACAAAAGATTTAGTTTTGTTTGTGAAACTGTGTTCTCTATGTCATTTTTATTAGATGCAACAAAAAAGGCATTACTTACCAATATCTTAGTTGTTAGTAACAGTGGCTAAATATGTATATGTTCCTTATGTAATCAAAAAATACATATTAATCGTTTGTATTAAGTCTTTTTAAAATCAAAGCAAAGTGTTTGATGTATTACACAAAATCACAAATATGACTGCAAACACATTAAAAATGCTTAAATTAATACTCCGTAGGACTCTGAGAAAACATTTAGAGATAACTATTGCACAAGACCTCTGTAAAAGAATGCAAATAAAGAAAAATTGACTTGGACAAAAACAGAGTGACCTCAGACTTGCAAACATCGTGATCATCTTATATTCTGAGGAAGTTTTGCTCATATTCCCTAAAATTCATTTTGTATATACATTTCCTGACAGTTTTTTTTCTTTTGCTCAGCAGTGGCGAGCAATGTGTTGAACTCTATAATGCAAGTTTTTATTAGCTGCTAAATGAGCATTTTACAAACAAAGGACATGACAGATATCTATTTAAAATAATGAATATGATATAAAAGATCTGTATAAGTTGGCCGAGAACAGCTCACCACAATAACATCATTTTCAACTTATGGCAAATTTATTGATTTATTTTTATCCCACTTTCCATATACTTAGATAAAATGCTTTTTTTTTTTGTTTTGTTTTGTTTTGCTGTTCATCCATCTCCAAAAAAGAAAACATGACCTAAAGCTAAACGTGTTTGTGAGATAAGCACCATTTATCTCTTGTTAAAATCCAGCAGAGTTGGAGCTGCTTGAGGTTTATTATTTAATAATCCAAAATATAAAGCATGTTGTCATCAGAGGAGGAGGAATTTACGTAACCTGAAAGATATATCCAGTGATATCTATCTTATTTGTTGACGATCGATCATAATGAAAGGTATCGCTCCTCCAAAATGTCCAGTTGAGACAGCTGGCGGGTTTGGTTCCCTTGGGCCAGAGTGTGTTGCTTCCCCTGTGTGTGAACAGCCCTCATCTGAAATCCTTCCTCATTATCCGCATTGTGTCCGACCCAGGCCAAAGAGCCCAAAGCAGGATTTGAAGCCTCTCCCAGTGACCTCACAAGTGGCCCATGCTTCCTATTCTTCTGTCTGACAGTTAAACACAGACTCTTTTCTCTCTATAGGAACAAACTACACAAGGCAGGACACATCCCTCCCTCTGTGTTTATCCACATATGGAGGCCTTTTTCCCTCCTTATTGTGCTCCCATGACACTCCCTCAGACTGTCAGTCATGCTTGTTTACACAGATGTATAATTATCTTGTACCTTGTAAGTGCAGGGGAGGATCATCCAGCCAGCTGACCTCTGGAAAGCCTCAAGGAAAAGTCACCAAATGTGACTGACATCACCGTTTAAACTGATCCATCTTTAATGAACCCAAATAAAACATTTTATTTGTCTTTTGGACAAGAGCCAAGGTGGTTCACTGAGCTACTTGTATGCTCTTAATAGAAAACAGACCAGTGCACACGAGCTGGTTGCATGAAGAGTTTGTCTTGCAGAAGCTGTATTTTCACGCACAGCAGCTTGCCTTAAATTGGATAAACTAATCAGCACAAACAACATTATTTAAGGAATAAAAATAAGTTTTATTGGTTATGATTATTGCAGAAACATTTCCAGATTGAAGACAATAAAAATAAAGCCTCAGCAAAGCACAGTTGAAGGATGGAGTCAGTTTAACTGATGCACTGCAAACAGGGTTTTTCTGCAGAGTGTGCTCTTTTTCTAAGATTAGAGCTCTCTGTTATTACTCAGTGACAGAGATGAATAGTCTACAGCCGCTGGTAATAACCATCCTTACTAAATATTTACCTGCTTCCCTTTCGGGGACCAGAGGCTTCGACAGAAAAGCAGACTCTCATTAGGATTACATGACTTCCGGGATGGAAACTGAAGGCAGTTAAACTTATTTAAGTTTTATTGAGTTACATATAGGTTGTAAAAGAAGCTGAGAACTGTTGTTTGGGCTTTCGGCAAATGCGACAGGTGGCTTGTGGCTTTGTAGCTCAGTCATTAATACTTGTTATCTGAAGGGTGTGAAATAGTAAAAAGAATAATCTAAAGCTCCTTCTGTGCTTTAACCTGAAGAAAGACAGCTGAAGCTGGAATGTCCATATATTTGTCATATAAGAAAAAACAAGTCTACGAGTAAAAAATCTTTACATTTGTTACAGACTAAATGTCATAATAAATGTCTGTGGCTTACAGTAATACAGGGCACATATAACAAGGATTTTAAGTGCTAAATAATAAGAATATGTACGTCTTATCAAACTATCAAACACATTTGTATCTTCCCATTTTATGTTATTTTATTCCATATTCCATATATGTAATCAATATGTATAACTATATATTTATATAACTACACGTACACAACCAGTCAGACGTTTGGGCACAATTTTATATGAGATCCAATGAGAAAGTGTGTCCAAACTGTTGACTGGTACTGTATATTATTAAGATTATCAGTGATATAACTCTTCAAATCCCAACAGAGTTGAAAAGAAAGAGATGCAGGGCAGGAGGGAAGCAGAGAAAAAAACAAAACACTCACTAGCTAAAACAAGTGATGAGCTCCATGTGCTAACCCGGTCTCAGAACAAATACAGTGTGCAGTTGTATGTGCTTCGCTGAGACATGGCTACATGAATACTTCCCAGACTGCAATGAGTCTGTACACGGCTTCAAGAAGGTCAGTGCTGGTTGGCGAGCATTGGTGTCGTCCTGGACGTGTCACTGTTGGGGAGAGGCTCTGCACGGGAGACATTGAACTGATAGCATTTGTCTGCTGCTCCACCAGAGAGACTGTTAAAGCCTGGTCTAAGATGCTGAAGACTATATATATATATATATATAAATGCTAGCATATATATATATATATATATATATATATATAGATATATATATATATATAGATATATATATATATACACATATACAATAACGAGAAGCACTCAGAGAGAGTTACAATGACAACAATGTAATATTGAGCTACAATAATCTAGTTTCTATAATGACCTTTTCCATCCTGTAGCTCAGCAATGTGATTTTTCCACATGGTCAATCAGAAGTTGGTAATTATCACTGTAATTAAAAGCAGGAAAAAGACTCTACAACAAGTAAATAAACTGTTCAAATCCATAAACTACATTTTATGAACAATATTGTGTGGAAGACAAGCTGCAAACAAACAGTTTAAACTGATAACAGTTTAAACACAATTATCTATTGGCTACAAATCATAGGTTTCAACTACCGAGGCTATCTGGACAAATATGAATGTGCATTAAATGCTTTTTCTTCCTGAGTCTAAATATACTAGGTTATTTTAAAACGTTGATACACAGTTAAGGAGAACATAGTAACATATGCTAGTATAGCATGAAGTGCCAAAGTATACTGCAAAATACTTCATGGATTCTCAACAGTATATTGCTATGTTTTCTAAAGATTGCAGACATTTTTTTTAATAACCATGTGTCAATTATGGGTAAAGAATATGTGTAAAGAACAGCATTTGTCTTACTGTCAATCACTGGACCCAGCGTTCAGTAGATTACTTAAATGAAGACAATCAGAGCTTCCTAGTTTAAATCCTATCCAGAAAATGTTGAGATTGTAAAGCAGAGGTAGTCTCTAGGTAAACGTTCTTCTTCTAAAACATATTTTCACACTAGTAGAAAGTTTAGAGTTATTAATAACAGAAATCTTTCTCCATTCCCTGAAAGAAAATTCACTGACTGTGGAAATCTACATTCTTCAGCACAACACAGATGTGTTTTATCTATTGCAGGATGTTTAATATGCTCCTCCACAAACTGGTGTGTGTTTTCTTCTTTTTCCAGTTTTAAAAGCTTATACATAAAACAAATGAACAAAGAAGCACAATAAGGTGCAGTTAAACACACAATATATTACCTTTGCAAATACCTACATGTTAGATTATTTGAAAGAGACACACTGTAAGTCTTTGTTTTAAGCCAAAACCCAATAAGTAAAAATAATTGCAAATTAACTAGGAATTATTTTCCTGGATTATATTTCCATATACCAGCCAGACCTGGCTTTTAAATTTACATAGAAACTTTTACATTATGGTATCATTTAAGGATTATTTATAATAGAAATATTATGCCAAAAAGGGAATGACTTGGTGTGAAACTTTGCTTGAAAGTCACTTATGTCTAATGGAAATATTAGTCAACAAACATACACAGCTGTAGCTGCAAAGTTTTCCAAAGGACAATGACATGATAACATAAATCAAAAGTCATAGCAAGTGTATGTGAGCGCATGTTTGAGGGTGTATGGTTCTGCAAAGAGATTGCTGCCCCTGGGATCCTTTTGCATTATTAATACAGAAATCTGTAGTTGGGGCTCCTACTTAGATATAATACCACTGTGCCCTGCATGCAATTCAACATGATTTCTATTCCACTCGCCCACCAACCAATTAATCTTTTCAATGTTATTACTCTGGTGGCAGTTTTTGAGAAGGAAGGAAAAAAAAGACTTTATCATTGCTTTAAAGTTAAACATCACATCTGTTCAGACAGAGCTTTTAGGCAGAGCTGTGTGCCTTAAGTAGATTGACTAAATATCATTATCCATATCAGCAGTTGGGTCTGATAAACTAACCTGGCTTTGCTGCATCCATTTGCAAAACATGTAAGTTTAGCATTGTCATTGACTGTTAACATATGTTGCTGTTTCCCTGAGTTAATTATCACTTACATATTGCTGTTATATAGTTGAGCAGAAAGAGACAGATTAAAGTGTAGCACACTGCTGAGCTGCTGTTATTAGTTCACAAATGTCAGAGGCTCTGTAGATGGAAAGGGCTTAGCCAGAATGCATCCATGTGGGGTTAAATCGGTCATGTCAGCCATCAATCACAAGTGCACCCAGTATTCTTCAGTCAGCAAGCACGGTGGTCAGTGGTGCTCACTCTTCAAGTGTTTATGGTCACAATGCAGCGAGAAGCAGTGGAGAAAACTGTCTAAACAACGTCTAAAAGCATGAGGCAGAAGCTAGTGGGAAAGTATGGTAATGCTTCTTTAAGCTAGTTTACAGCCAAATACAGCAACACTAAAACAAAATAAGTAGTGACATGCAGACATACAGTTTAAGTGATCTTGAACAAAATACAACAACCACGGCTGTGAAGTAGGATTGCTGGAAAATTAGATTAGAATCTATTTGTAACAGAGATAAAGAAAAATTTCTGATTTCAAAATAAAATAGTAGAATGACTTACATTCATGTTCTGTTTTAGACATGTGTATAAACATGTGCATAAAACATGTATATATTCTGTTTTATTAACATTTTACTAAACATTTTTAAAACAAAATTTATGAAAATCTTGTTTTTTTTTGTTTGTTTTGTTGTTGGTTTCCTGTGTAAAACACTAGAGGCAGGTGTGACACCCAACCTTTGTTTGACGATGAGGGAGACTGACACTTGCATCTATATTACACCACTTTTACAACATCCACTTTCATATGGTGCACAACCCTTTTAACTACAGAGAGCTTCCTATTTTATTACTAAAAAAGGATATTTAGCTCATACACGGCAAATAAATTTCACATTGTTTTTATTTCCTTTTTTTTTGTCATAGCCCATTACACGGGTTGTAACACAGTACTTTCATACAAAGACTAGTTTTGATAAATTCATGTTAAACCTCTGCAGTGTTATGGTGAAATTTTTGCTCTATTCGTCTTAACAAAACTGTTCAGCTCTAAAATAGCATGAGGGGTTTCCTGTGTGAACTGACTGTCCTTTTACAATGAGCTTGTTAGTTGTGGACGGTCCCCTTCCAAAAGATGGCTTTCTTTGAAGGAAATTCATTGCACTGTGACTCAACCTTAGTTTATCAGACCAATTCTTTTCTATGTCAACGTTCGGAAAAATTGAGGCACCAAGTGATGTTTTTGTCTGCAAAGTTTTTGTGGCATCCCGTCAGGAGCATTGAGTTTTGTGAACTTAGATTTATGTGCTGCAAACTCACGTCAGGTTGAGATTCGCTTACAAATTTTACTGTGCTTGATTCATTTAGTGACATTTTTCAAACCATAAGAAAAGTTTTCCTTCCTTCAGTTTACCTTGTGAATATTGGAGGATTTGGACTCAACATGATAAAAAAAATAGGTACAAAGTAGACATGTTATGTTGGTTTTCTGATTATTTTTCATCCAACACAATAGTTATATTAATTTATATAAATGTTTATATTAAAAAGTGTAAGGTTTTTGTCTTTTCTGTTATTTGCATGAAGCATTAAATGATTGTTTTCTCTAAATGGATGAATACTTTATTCATCATAGGAGAAATTTAGATTGTCCAGCAACTCAACGACGTACACATATACATACATCAAAAATAAGACAATCAAAATGAATAAGTAAGTATAGCAGTAATGATTTGAAATATATAAGTATTACGGTTCCCGATTACAAACATGCTACAAACATGTAGCAAAGGCTGTTTATATAGGCTGCAAGAAGAACGCAGCTCCTGGGCCTCTCAGGAAAATCACCTGCAGCTGCATATCAGGGTGTTTTGGAACTATAGTTTAGTTTGAGCCTTGAAAAAGTAGAAATTAAATGTAACCTAATTTTCACAACTCATTTAAGACATTACACTGGCAGAACAACAGAAGTTCTGTCACATTTTGAAAAAAGTGAACGGATGAAGAATTTCTAAAGTCATAACAGCAAAAGTGTTACTAGAGAGATGCCTTATTTTTACTTTCAACAAAGTTTGTTCACATGCCAATGACCATCTAATTTTCAGAATAAAACTGAAGAAATGAACTGATAAAGGGGAGTTAGACGTGTTCAGACACAATGCAGCAGATTGAGGTGTTTATCTGCAGAAAAATAACACAAATGCTTCTCTGGCTGAGCTCTGAATGTTCCTAAACAACTCCATGCTGCCTGACTCTGCTATCCATGCCTGAGTGTTTTATGAATGACCCTATGCATTTGCTAAGTAAAACAACCAGTCATTCAGCTGATAGAAGACATTTTATGAGCAGCCACTGATAATTATTTGGTTATTTGCAAATGTTGGTTATTTGCTTTTTTTTAGAAGATTTTTCCCCTCTAAAAAATTGGGTGGCGTTGTTGCTGGAAAATTGGAAAGAAAATGCTCACTCCATCTGGAAACATAATGTGAAGAAAACATTGTAGATCTCTGTAAATTCACTTGACTGACGGTACCATCCAGTTCAAAGAAATACTTCTCTCATTCCATCCGAAAGAAAATTACACCATGCACAGCTGCAATAGCTCAATTTCTTGAATCAAATCAAGTAAAAGAAATATACAGTAGGCCACAGTTACCTCAATAATTTTTCCCCTCCAAAAAAAAGAACAACTTTCTAACAGAGAAACACTTTAGCTTTTGTAAACAAGGTTGTCAGCAAAGAAACTTTGTCCACATCTGATCTTTGTCACACATGCAAAGAATCTTTTCTTTTCAAAACAGTAAGAGTAGAGTAAGCAATAATTTGTCAGCCACCCATTTAAACAAGATGCCACTAAATAAAATCAAAAGTCATCATTTTTACACTTACACTAAATAACCTCCCTGATAAACACAGAGATATAAAGGATAATCACATAAAATAAGAAAACTGAAAAAAACAATATGCTTTTTCTTCTCTGTTGTTGATTACATGTCACCCATACTGCCCAAAACTGCTCCTTCAGTTTACACAAGAACCCAGGAAATGTACCAAATTATGCACATATTTAGGGTAATATGCACAGATAGCCCTTTAAGTATAAAGAAATATGCATATAGAATGAGCAGCAGAAAGGAAGGTGTGGATTGTGCCCCTGAAAAACCTTCTTTGACAGTGATAAGCAGCTTATTGAATCTTGTTAGATGTAATTTATTGGCTTACGATAATTGAAGTCTGAAGAGAAAAGGCTAGATTTATTTCCTGAAAGCAGGACCTTGGGGCTTCTGGGAAGATCCCTACACTGCAACAACAACCTGTCATCTCCTCCCCATGCTGGCCATCAGCTTGATCACCACACGGCTGAGGAATAATGTCCCACCCTGCAGGCAAAAATGGTTGCCCATCAGCTAATTTGGTCGTGTTGGATACGGTGATACAAACAGCGTGCTCAAGCTGGTCCTACAAGTTTTTAATGGTTGCTGAAGACAAAACTGCAAGCAGGTCACTCCATCCTCCCTATTCCACGCCTAATATCATGATCACTGCATTTTTTTGTGAGAATAGGTGATAAAAAGATCACACTGCCTCTACCAAAAGCTGCTACCTTGATCATTGCTGTTATCACCCCAAACATTTTTGACATCTTCTCTGCTCTTAAACCCTGCAATGACATGCTAAAGGCATAATCTGATCATAATATTACACATCTGCACATGTTGCAGATGTTATTGCATACAGCTTATTAGGGATCTTATGAGGCTGGAGATTGTTTTTGGCTCTTTTTCAAATCAATTTTATTTTTTTTATTTTTTTTACCAAGAAGCACTGTTATAAGAAATAATAATCAACTAAACCCTAATTTACTAAAAGTGTTCTCTTTCATCTGTCTCTCAATGTCAAAATTAATAACGTTAACCCTTATTTCACATCCCTGTGTTTATCCAATAATCTCATCATCTGCTTTTTTTGAGCCAATCAGTTCAGAATCCATGTCCAGGGCATTTCATCCGTCTCATCCATTACATGATTTAGAATCTGTTGGTAATTTGTCTGGTTCTGCTTCTTTCATTTAAGAGGCTGCCTTTTTTCCTTGTCTCACATTCAAAGTCTTAACAATAAAATGTATTTTAGATGCTTCCATTTGCTTGAAACAATCTCTCCTCGCTTTGACTTACAACCACAGAAACAAGAGTATGAGAGAGTGGATTTTATATTAACGAGTGTAAGCCTCGGTTTATAATGGGGAAACTGTGAAACTGAGGCAGAGCAGAAACTAACTGGCTTGATAGCTCCCAATTAAATGTGTCTTTCACCAAACAAGGCAGGGTAAGCTGTGATAAGCTCAAACGTAAGCTCAAGTGAGCTTACATTTTTTCCCTCTGAGAAATCTTCAACATTTTTTCCCCTCCAGGATGGGAGACGGGATCTGAGAACTTCTTAGAATAAATGCCTTATGTTATGTAGACAAAGACATCTAGGTCAGCTGATTGTATTTGCAGAATTACATGAAATGCTGCAAATGTTGAAAAATGAAGCATTTTCAACGGCTGCTTTATGTTTATGACAGCATATCAGATTATCATAAACAAGCCTTTCATTTGATGTTTCACTCCCACCTCTCTACCTTTCACATCCTGTCAGAGTAAAAATGATTGAAACCACAGCAGCATATGGTGTGTGTGTGTGTGTGTGTGTGTGTGCGCGTGTGTGTGTGTGTGTGAAGGTATTCTCCAGTTAGTCTGCACATTTCTGCTGCAACAGTTTCAGCATCCCACAGCTCTCCAAATGTGATAGTATTTGATAGCATCACGTCATTAAAAACTCCATCCTTGGTTGGATTAGCACTGGTTAAGTGATGCTGATGAATTTAATGTACAAATAAACTACTACAGCAGAGGCAACTTGTGTTTTAAAGCATGAATCCATTGATGGAAAGACTTGGATTCAGTTCAGTATTTTGCTTAGTCTGTGTATGGTCAATAAGTTTTTTTTATTTATTAGATTGAAAGGACATCACTTATCAATGAAAGAAAAACAATGAGAGATGGTCTTGTCAGATTTTTTGAAATACTAAGTTTTGCTTTGAAACTAGTTTTGTGAAGAAGTGCAAGTATGCTTAAAGGGTTTGAATACAATTATTATTCTTTGTGACAAACTGCATTCAGATTTTTTTTTATAAATTGCCCCTCTCTTTCTCTCTACAAAGTGTCCATCATCTTTATTTGTATCAGTGGAGAGTGAGAGCTTGGGTGCTTTGAATCTGAATGTGGAGACCCAGTGGCAATTAGAGGCGGCTTTCTGTTCAAGGTCTTCTAAATTTATACGTCAGACACAACAGCGGGAAGCTAAAAGCAAACTCTCTCAGGAGAAAACTTGACCTTGATGCTGAGATATCTGCATGGAAATAATCTGTTTTTATCTTATTCTGTGTATTTCATTGTACATCTTTAACTTGTTCCCTGTTATTTATTCATTAAAAGAAAGCAACACTAGATGTCAAAACCTTATTGCATCAAGTGTTTACACAATAAGCACACACAGCAAGTTTACCAAATCCTGTGCATAGGAATAACCATTCTAGCTATTTTTAAATCTATTCCTAATCAGTTGTCTTTTAAAAGTTATTGTGAAAGAAATATGGTGGGTATTGTTGTTTTAAGTCAGTTACAGCAAAAAATGCATCAAGCTGTAATAAAAAAAGTTTCTTTTAAACTACAAACAAATTACCATAGTAAAATGTGACTAATGTAGGTAAAATTCAACTTTAGCTTTTAAAAAAAGAGTAAAAAAATGTCAAGTCTTGCTAAAAAGTTTAAATGAAATATAAATAAAGTTTAACAACATCAGAAAAACTTTTTTAAAACATCACTATCATAAATACAATTTTTAACTCAACATAGTCAAATTGTAAAAACTCTTGACACGTCAATGACGCAATCCAAAGTTTCTCCACAAAGTTTAAAAAAGCACAATTGTTCTACATTATCTCATTATTCCTTCAACAAGTACGCTCCTTTGCTCTTGTTATGTTTTCAAATTACTGTATATTGGTAATGTTGCTATAGCACTGATGTCTGTGAATGATAGAGTAAAAAAGAGGGTAGCATGGATTTATTTTATTCACTCATTCATTCAGGAATAAGTCATGTTAACTACATGATAAATATATATGTATATATATATATATATATATATATATATATAGTATATTATGTAGCACTTTTC
>JBAMIG010000017.1:4331274-4343699 GCA_037177335.1 Kiunga ballochi | reverse complement strand
AATTTTGGATGGGAAACGCACATGCACGATGAAGCCGGGTGCACAGGCACATACAAACTGAGAATCGACACATTTGGTGAAGTGAAACGGACGGAAGTATGTTAAAATGAAGCTCTTTGAGCGTCGGAGTTTAACGTGTCAGTGGGAGATGATATCAGACTGCGTTCTTCGTCCAAAGGTGCGCTGTTAAGAGAAAAGCGCACGGAAAAACAACAAACACAGAGACAATTACGAAAGCAAAAGCAAGCGGGGTACCCCAGTAAGTTAAGACTGAAAAGATCCCCAAAAGACTGGTGAAGTTAAGAGTGTAACTTTACCTAATCCAGCCGATCGCCGCGAGCATGTCACACGTTTGTCAGCGCATCCTTGGAAATAAGACTCCGTAATGGAAGAGTTTGCCCTTAGATTGGTGTGGTTCCAACGCTGACTTCCATTAAGCTTTGTTTCCCCAGTTTCTTCAATTCTTTTTAAGACGACACCTGCTGATCCGCGCAAACATATGCTTACACAAACGACTGGTTATGCTCCGTCAGCGGATTTCCATTAACCACTAGGGTTGGACGCGCTGCTGCGCAATGACGCACGCCATGGAGTCGCATCTGATTTGGAGTCTCCAAAGCAGCCCGAGATTTATTCCAGAACTACGCGTCCTTTATTATCTTAATAAGAAAAAAGAAAATATTACAACCTATAATGTCCCAAATAAAACCTTAAAAAATATTTTGTTTGTTTGTTTTTTTTTTTAAATTGGGATATTTGGAAACAAAGATCATAACCAGATCATAGGTCCTGACACACATCAACTATATGCAATCAGTCCCTTTCTATTTTTGCACTTTGAAGAAATCAAGTGACAATAATCGTGTCAGTGCACGTTTAACGCTTCACAGAAGCACTTAAAGCAGTTATTCCTCTCAATTCACAGATTTGTATGTGAGAGAGAAAGTAAACACACACGCGCACATCTAGGCTATGAATCAGAGGACGTCCTTATACCTAGGTGTTTTCCACATCCTTTTTACCTTGTCCACCCTTTTTGAGGTTCAAGCTGGAACTCTTGCATCCCAGATGCCTGGGGGGAGTGAGGGCCAATCAGTCAAGCAGCAGCTGATCTCTGCTCACATGCAATGACTGTTGGAGCTCATTGTATTGCAGAATGGACACTATGGTGCTTGTTCGTTTGTTGGCAAATAGCCAATCAGCCTGAACAGGATGGTGAATTTCTTCCATCTATGATGGGATTCCAAAGAGATGGTTATGTTTTTGATTCTGATCAGTAAAAAAGCTAAATGACTATTTTAACCATCAACAACAGTAAAGTCTTAACTAAAGGCTTTATTGTTGACACAATAGTTAAATATGATAATCCCAGAAAAAATAAATCTTTTAGATGCTTTTTAAATATATTTATTCAAAATGTAAATTACATTTAAAAAAAATGCAAAACTTACCTGCTAATTTGTACACTTGCTGGGGGTTGCTCTGTGACTTACTGGTGACCAGTCCAGAGTAAATCCTGTCGCTCTAGCTGGGATATGCTCCAGCTTCCCACTGAACTGGAATAAGTGAGTTTAGAAAATAGAAAGCTGGGGCCTCAGGGTAAAAATATAAAGCTCAAATGGGGACAACCTCCTGTTAAAATGTGTTATCACAGCTTGGCAGTTTTATTTTGATATACAATTATTGCTGCACATTTAGTTCCTGTTTCAGTTTATCAGATATCGTAGACCAATAAAACAGTGCAGAATATGATGATATAAAAAAGTAATAAGTGAATAATTAATCCCAGCTATGTGTCTTTTCAAACAAGTCCTCCATTCAAAATGAATCTATTTTAACGGGAGGCTGCTCTGATTGACTGCCTGTAACTTCCGCCCAAAGGGAATGTGAGTCATTATATGAGCGTTTCCACATGACAGCACCTGGGTTACACAAGTTAAGTTACCTTTGATGAAGTGATGGCAGGGTAATATGTGACGTGTTTAACATGCATTCATAAAATTACCTTGTTGAATGAAGATACAATCATGTTAAGAATATATATTATTTCAGCTATAAGCTTTGTGTTTCACCTTACATTTCAGTTCACTTCACATAATGATGTGATTCATTTAAACAAGGAAGCATGAACTCATTTTATATTGGTGCAAATACTGGGCTTTGTTCACATCCCAGCATAACCACATTTTTAGTTTTAGTTCCTTAAACTGGTTCCAATTCAGTTTAATTGAATTGGTTGAAACTTTTTGGCATTAGTGTAAAAAAACTATTCGAACTGAATAACACTATGGGTAGTTTATCCTTTAAATATTTTTCTATACCACTAATACCAATTAAGGATCACGGAGAAGCTGGAGCTTATCCCAGTAAATATCAGGTCTACAGTACACCCTGGACATGTCTTCAGTCCATCGCAGGACCAACACAGAGACACACACATCCTCACACTCACTCCTTGGAGCAATTTAGTTTGACCAGTTAATCAAACAGTTGAAAATGATAACATTTACACACTGTATTATGTTGTCCACTAATTTGGATTGCATTTAATAGGCTGACTTCTTCTCTGACAGTGTGTCGTGTTTTGGAGGATCGTGTCAAAACTGTTTGCAAGATTTTTGTTAAGTGGGCATTTAAGCTGGATTTTTTATGAGTCCCATACAGGCAACTTTAACTTTATAAAGTTTCTAGTCATACATATCTTATAACCTGCAAATGAGGACCAAAAATATACCTTTTTTTTTAGCAAATGCCAGTTCGGAAGGCATCTTTCTTTGTGTGACTTAACAGACGGATATCATCATTCCACCTCGTGGCGGACAGTGCCATCACTGCACTCTACTGAAATGCTCTTTGTCATCTTTAATGAGTTTTTGGTAAGAACATCCACACTAAACAGGAAGGTCAGGAAGGTCAGGAAGGTCAATATCTCATTAACCTCTTATGTTTTAGGTATTGTCTTGGTCTGATGATGTAAAAACGTGTCAGAGTAGGACAAAGAGGACTACAAACATGAACCAGAACAATTTGTGGTCAATTAGTTTTTTATAAAAATCATCTTGTATTTTATTCGACATTCAACTGCTTTACCTGTTTAACCAATAGAAGCATGAAATTACAAGAAAGGGATTGCAGTTCATTACAGTCTGCATAAATAGCTGATCCATGGGGTCCCTTTTTGAAATGTCAGGAACACCTCTTATTACCACCTGTCCTGACCGAGTGGTGCAATATAGTTGCTCATGCAATATCTTCTGAATATTGCTTTATAAAAGGACCCTCCTGCTGTTATTACCTTGTTTGTGTGGAACAGGAAGACAGGTGAGAACCCGAAGGCCATCTTCTCCCTCCAACCACAGATGTCCTCGTGATGAATCTCCCCTTCATTTCTTTTCCTGTCAAATTTGAATTCTGCTGGGATATAACACCTGAGCCCACATTCATCTGCCACTGCTGCTTTCAACAAAACCATTTAAGTCAGGGTTAGATGACCACATGCATGTTTCATGCATGATTTATGTGCACAGAGAGTTCTATCATGTAGACTCGGGTCATCAGAAGTGACCAGATTTAAAAAGGCAAGACAAGAAAGCCAGTGATCTTCAGTGCTCATATGGTTAAATGTGTAATCTATTACTCATTGTGGTGTGGTACAAGTATGGATATGTACATCTAATGAAGATTTTCAGATGTGTTGTCTGGGTTATTTGACTCTGCAAGCTGAAGGGGTCCAGATGCTTCTCAAACATAGAAGAGGATTGACTTTATCCAGGACTTTCATTTAATATTAGAAAACAGTGCTGGTAGTGCTCTTGTTTTTGCAGCTGAGATATTAGCATTGACCATGCATTATGCAACATGTTGACAAATGCAACGGCAATGTGAAAAATATTCCACTGTTTACAACAAAAACTGGCCTCAGTCAGAAGCAAGGTGAAAGTGATCTTCCCAACAGAGAGATGGATTTAGGCTGCAGATCTCAGAGCTCGTTTACTCACAGTTTGCACAATGTTCCTTGTGAAACCACGTCGTCAACAAATCTACCCTGGAAAGACGAAGATTTAATGTGTATTCATTTTGTTACATAAAGGTCTGATATTTCAGGATGAAATATTAATGAGGATCCAAAACTTTATCCTTTTTTTATGTAAATTGGTACCTCAGCAGTGTGCTACAGTAGTTTTATTTTAGTTTAGTTTTTTTTCCCTATTGCAGACAGGGTGATGTTTTTTCTTCACTGCTGGAAGGAGGACACTGAAACATTAATTGGGGAGTAACAATACATCATTGCTGGATTCAATTATCAGAAAGCTTGTGGGATCAATCCACAATAAAATTAACCATTATTAATAGAATAATTACTTGTAAAAATAAAATAAGAACACATAGACATGTTTTCTTAAGTTTTTTTTACTTAAATTTTTTATTTATCTCAGGGAGATATTGAAGTATATTTTTATTTTCATCACTAATGACATCATGGTGATGCTACAACTAATTGATTTGAAACGGCCTGACTGGTGTGTAAGTAGGGTGAAGTCAGACTGCACCTAGTTTATAATAATTGAAAACGCTTTCTATTTGACACAAATAAATAAGAGTACATTTATATCCTCTTTTAATGTCTGCAAATAGAGACGGATCCTTCCTTTACATGAACTGAAAATTCTTTAATTTATAAAATTTAATATTTATTGTCAAATATTTATTGCCTCTAGCTGTTTAATTTTCCCTTTTTTGAATGACCTCATTTGATGTATTAATAAATAATTTGATATACGCATACACTTTTTCCTTGTCTCTTTTTATATCTTTAAAACAAATACCCTATCATTTTTACATTTTACATAAACAGTCAATATGCTATATGTATACATCTATCAGGTGAGAAAAGAAGTGACAACACCTTTCAGGTGGCAGCACAATGTTCTGCTGGGAAATTCTGGAAAACAGCTTTTTATAGGGCTGCTTCTCAGATCTTACCACATAAATAACCCTAGTTTAATCTGTGCGGTTTCCAAAGGATTGATGGTGTATGTGGGAGGCAAAACAGAAAGAAAGAAACCTGACATGTATAGTTTCTCAGCATTGATGGTTAAATGTGTTGTAGTTGTAACACATTTTTAACACTTAGACAGTCTCAAGATGTACAGTTCAACCTTCACATTTATTGCCATCTGGGAGCCGCTCATCGGCATAATTTACAATTCCCTGTCTTACACTTAACTAAATACAACCCTTCTGTATGATTCAGAACATTTGTTATTATAATTTTTTAATTTTAAAATTAGACCCCTGAAGAAACAAATATCTAGACAACTAGAAAACTACATTAAACAAAAACGCTAGCCAGAAAGACACAGATCACGGTTCAGCACATTAGTAGAGCAACCATTTGTAATATGATTGAAATACGAGCAAACAAAACTCTTCATGCTTGGAGATTTGACACAAAGCTGAATCAGTTCAGCCATTTCTGTATTATTTCCACTATCTTTCATTCTGTTTACATTGTATAAAAAAATACATTACATCTTTAATATTTCCTGCACAAACTGTCTTTAAATAGACATTTTTTTTATCTCATCATTGTAGCTTGTTACCAGTGCAAATCCTATGTTATCATTTGTTTTTGTATTCTGATCAAATATTTGCGACAATGTAGGTAAGATGCCAACATTTGCCATTGTCTGTGAGTTATTTGTTCCTTTTTACTACATGCACCATTGTATAATAATGGATCTTGTTGGAGGACCTCAGACATCTTTTAGCCACTCTGGCCACACAACCTACAACATATTTTCTATCTCCTTCTCAAAAGGAGAACCCACAATGCACAGTTTCATTTCAACTGAATGCTATCAAAGCCATTGTGTCTGGCTTCACAGGAGCTCCTGAACACCCTCATTAGACAGATGCTGCTGCCAGAGGGGTCTGTGGTATCTGGGGTAAACTGTTTGTGGCGTCATTGCTTTCCTTCCACGGAAACAGATGTCGGGAGTGAGTCCGCCTTGTCATTCCACCTGAAGTTTCCATCCTTTCCAGTTTCTGGTTTGTTCATATTAAACCGTCTCGATGTATATTGTTTTTGATACCAGCACTACGGGGACTGGGGAAAAGGCTGTGTTAAAGTGCACAATGCTGTGCCGTATACTGGGTGCTGCAGTCACAGTGGTGAGTCATTAACAGAGCAAGTAAGTTTGGAGCGCAAAAAATCCATAACAATTTGCAGCTAAGTCTTATTCTATTCATGTTTCTGCTGTTTTTCACAGCTAGAAGGGATCTTAAGTCATTAAAAGCCGTTGTACCAAATGTTTAGCTCTTTTTAAGGAAGAAACTGATCATCGTCGCCAGTTGCTCAGAGCACAACCAATTTATGCAATAGAACAGCTAGAAGTGCACCGTGAATAATTGGTTCCCTTAACACATTTCTCTTCCTTTTCCTTTTATTCCTTTTTCCCCCTCCTGTGACAGCCTTCGTGTCCCACTCCACTTTGCATTTCCTCTTTCGATCCCTTGCTCATTCAAACCCAAATCTGTTTTTGTCTTGCACTATTTTCCCCCAACTTTGTTTTACTCACAAAGGCACAAACAACAAAAGTTTGGCCAAGAGAGCCAACCTACCCATGTTCATGAAGTGATAAAGAAACAAACTTTCTTTTAACGTTTTAAAATAGCAATAAGTTCTGAATAAGAAAATAATAATACATTTTCATTTTAATATTCTAAAATATTCTATATAAACAGGATATTCAGAAGTTTAGCATCTGTTTCTCTAATTAGCTCTACTGCATTTTTATTCACTATATCATTGATGACACTCATATAACCATGGCATTACATGCAGATGTTCACTACCAGTCAAAAGTTGGGATACAGTTTCCTATTGAATCCAATGGGAAAATGAGTCCAAATTTTTGACTGGTACTGTAGCTCTGCAATGGACTGGCTTTCTGTTCATAGTGTACCCTGCCTCTCGCCTGCTATGAGTTAGGATAGATGTCCGTCTGAGACTAAGATGTGCTCCTGTTTAAGTAAGTCAGTTTTCCCTTCCCTGTCTACCCTCTCTCCATTATATTAAGCTACAAACATGCCAGGTTAACCTCAAATATTGTTTTAGAGCAGATGTGCTTTTTAGATCATCAACATTTCAGCAGGGCTGCCCTGATAAAATCATTTAGCTTTGATCTCCAGTCATGCATGTGCTTAAAGTTTGGAGAAAGTGCCAGAAAGCCGTTGGTATAGCTTTGCATCTACACAAAATAACAGGGCAACTTCCTGCAAATGTTTCTTGCCCAAATAGCAGCTGAGTGCGATAACTTGTGTAAATCCATCACCACAGCTAGATGTCGGACAACTTGGGGAGACAAACCACAAGACATTCTGGGCAGGTTGATAAAGGGCTGTTCATCATGATCAGCTGCAGCACAACACTGCCTTAAAGTACATTTTATAATTTTCCACCCATGCATGTCTCATATTTTATTCCCTAGCAAGTTCCTGTAGTTGATCAGTTGTACTCTTATTCTGTTTATAGATCCTGATTTTTTGGTCTCGCCTCGCCATCAATACTTCTTTACTCCATGTAAGGCAATATATATTTGATTACACCATCCACACTGTTTCCCTCATGTGAAAACATTTGGTTTTAGAACTTTTTTTATATGATCCACACATAAATTACGTTTCGCACAAACAGTAGTTCTCATTTCAAATCATTTTCATTTGCGTCTCATATGTGTGTGTTTCACATGTACATCACACAAGATTAATACGTAAATCACCTGCTGTTTTTTAATGCATTTTACATGTAAATCTTGAACTACACGACAACATGTATTTGTTTCAGTCTGATAAACAAATTAGATTTGGTATTTACACATCTAGCCATCCATTAGTGATATACGCTAATTCAAATGGACATTTTCATGGGGCTGTGGCCTGTCCCAACATGGATGAGCTTGGAGTGAAGGTACCACTTTTTATGATTTACTATCTTTCCTGCATACCCCCAAAAGGATTATGAATCCCGTCCCATGTCCTAATATGGTATTTTCTATTCCACTCATCTGTAAACAATTAGTGCTAGAATTTAAAATAATGCTATATTACTTTTTGACCTGAAATAATTTTATAACTTGTTTGATTGGAATTGACATTTTTTCTGCGCCTTTCTGGAGCTGCAGCATCCTGGGAGTAAAAAAATACATCCCACAATTTCTTGTTCTGGGTCTCACCCCTGCAACAGGATATCGACACACTGAGATTGATTTAAATAGACCCAAGGGGACATTTTAAAGGAAGTGATAAAAGAAAGTGGAGAAAAAGCAACATCTGACTGACTTTTACTGACTGAGGAGAGCTCAGAGAAGAGAGAGGAAACATGACAAAAGCAAGTTAACAGTCGTTAAAGGGTGTGTCATTGAAGAAATCTAGCGTTCTAGCTTAAAAAACACATAGTAATTACAGTGGAAACTTCTAGCTACCTTACATTTAACTTATCTAGAATTGGAGTTTTTGATGATAAGGTGTTTATCAGTGCAGCTTTTTTCTTTTCTCCCTTTTTTCTTTACAGTGATAACCCAACCAAATTATTTGTTTCCTTCTAATGCGGAGGTCCTTCCAAGATGTGTCTAACTCAATGACTTATTGTTCTTGTTTTGTTTTTGCTTTTTTGTTTTGTGTTGTTTGGTTTATATGCCAACAATGGTTCTGGTCACATACAGGGAGAATCTGTGTGAATAACACATTTTTTAGAGGTCTTTTTTTTCTTTTTTTACTTAGTTTTCACTGACAAGAAAACTGGCAAAAAATTTTAAAACCAAAAAATTTAAATTAAATCCTAGATGGTTTTAAATCATCTAAACAACCATTTATTTTGCTCACTGAGTTGGGTATGGGCATGGAAGCAACAGTCTGAGAAAGAGGACGGAGTCACCTCTCATTCCCCTCATTCAGGTGAGATTTTTTAGCTACTTCTGAGGGACTTAAATGTTCCCACGGTGGAGGGGATATATAGACCCTCCAGCAAATCCTGGGTTTGGCCCAAGGTCACCTCCCAGCAGGATGTGTTTGGAAATCTCCAAGTAAAGGAATGGTCATCAAATGTCCTCTGAATCCCAAATCAAACACAATCCTCTATGCAACCTCCCCCGAATGTCCTGTCTTCTCCTTTAAGATACAATTCTTTTTTCTTTTTTTTTTACTTTTGTTTAGGCTTTTTTTAGCTTTGCCCTTTCTAAATACAGATTGAAATTTAACATCATCGTCTCAATGCGCCAATTTACTGGCAGCAATACCAGTGTTTTTCTGTAATCCTTCCTTAAAATTTGTAATGAGATTTAACTTGTTCCAAAAATATTTTAGTTCAGGTAAAGAGCAGAGGATCTCAGTTGTTTTTATTTCACTGTCATCTTATGCACGCATCACATGAATGTGCTTCACATTTCCAAGCTTGATTCATTCTCCGCATTTCTAACTACAAGCGACCAGATTATATTTGCATTGATCGGCCGGCATGTTATCCAAACGTAACGGCACATTTTGAAATTCATACACTGCAATTTTCAACACACACAATAATACTGCCTGGCAGAAAAACAGCAGGAATGGGAAATTTTAGCACACTCTTCTTCATCTTCAATTCTCAGTGGCTGTTGTTCCTTAGGTTTTACATGTTTCTCGATGCCAACACACCTGATTCATGATTCATTGAATATATCTCCTTATAGTACTAGTAAGAAAAAGGCAATCTGTTTTCTGGCATGATTTTTGTTAGTCAACTGCCAATGTGCTTGCTTTGTTTGACTAATAGAATAAACTAAATACTATCCACTGAGGCGAATGTACACTTTACTGTTGGAAGGTGTCCAATGAGCTTCGTTTCCATGGTAACATTCTGAATGTTCTTTACATTTGTGGTCGCCAGAGATATGGATGAGGAGGATAATGATGGTGCTGTAAAACAATATAACTTGGCTTTGATATGAAGCAGGCTGCAGTGGATGCAAATAATGAACACCAACAGGAAAGGAAAAATAAAACCAGTATCAGTTCCACATGATGGTTTCGGTTTGTCGTACCTGAACTGTGGTTTGGAGAGTATTTGCATTTAAGTAAGTTCTGGCACAAGCGTATCTGATTGACAGAACTTTCTGGCACTTCTTCTGTATGCAGATTTAGTCCATCTGTCTCTAATTTCCAGTTTGTTTTTGTTATTTTTTGTTTCCCTGAATATATTTAGGTCAGCCTGAAACTTTTTTTTTAAGAATAGAAAATATTGCTGGAGCACATAGTAACAATTGCAAACTGTTGAGAAAGATTGCAAATCAGATGCGCATCCTCCCCTTGCAACGCAACAGAATACATAGTAGCAATGAATAAATAATAAGTTGCAATCAACAGAAAATGTATTCCTTTATTTGTAAACTTGAAGTTGATCATTTCAGTCAAAAGAAGAAGAAGCATTTAAAAAAAGCAGAAGTGTTCAAGGTTTAAAGTTCCAATAGCTTTTCCTAGTGGCAGAGAAGAGATGATTTGAATGCACACAAACAGACTGTGAATACTGTATCCATCACTGCTTGTTGACACGGAAAAGTTTGGAGTATTATTATCCTGGGACAGCAAACTTTTTTGACATGCTTCTGAAGCCCACAGAGGTTTTTGCCTGAGATTACAGCAGCTGATAAAAACGAGAAGAAACCAAGAGACTTGTTGAACTAGCATTTAGCTGAAGCACTTGTCATGCAATTAAAGCTGAATGTAAGCGAATCTGATCAGGTTCATAAAAAACTATGGGTGCTTTCAAACTACTACTGTTGATCTGCTTTAACCAAACCCTGGTTTGTTAACAGCAATTGTATGTTTTATTTAAAGTACTGTGAATTCAAATGGAGACTCCACACCAAAAGAATAAAATCAGTGTGTTACAGGCAAGTAACAAACATCCCAAGAGGGTTTGGCAGGCAACAATTATTATAAAGGATGCAGGTCCATAACACTAGAGTAGTCAGATAACTTGCATATAAAGCACTGTGGTATGGCAATTAGTTGTTGTTTACAACATTCCTAACTTTGAAGTGTTAGAATAACTGCAATTTTTTCTTTTTTTACCCAGATCTTTATTAACCAGGTAGACGCTAAAGTGGTGGAGAGGTTTAACACAGCAGCATTCGGCTTTAGTGCTAATGAGCGTGAAGCAACCAATTAGAGAAGTGTACAGCAGTTTACATCCAAAGTGAATGGATCTGTTTAGTTTTTTTTTTTACTTACCAACCAGTAACCTTTCTGTGTGGACTTTGCATATTCTGCCCATGTTAGTGTGGGTTTCGGCTTCCTCGCACGATCAAAAGACATGCACCTTGTAGATAGGCTGATTGGAGACTCTAAATTGGTTGTTGGTCTCTCTGTGTTTGCCTTGTGATGGACTGGCGACCTGTCCAAGGTGTACCCCGCCCGTGTAAAGTGCATAAAAACAAACCTTCCCAGGAGCGACCAGGATGACTGACTGCATCCCCCCCTCCCCCCCGGCCTCCTTACGTCACCAGAGCATGTCAAACAGCACGAGAGAATCTCAAAAGGGCTGGATTAGTTGATTTTAATTATATAAAAGGTGTTCATGCTTAGGAGATTGTGACTGTGAATTTAAATAATAATAAAAAAAACTAATAGGTTGTTGAAATAGGCCATACAATACAAACTGGCAAACTTATTAATCAATTACATTATATACAGCAGGTGTCTCTTTTTTCAAGAAAAGCAAAAATAATAGAAAAGGAGATTAACATTTACTGTTAACATTATAAAACATTTTACAGCAAAAAACATCTCCATGCTGCACAAACACATTCTGTCATACCCACATCCTTTACTATCCTAACTGGTCCAAAGTTTTGAATTCAACTTTGCAAAGTCTGCAGATTACCTTTGTTTTATTTAAAGTGCTGTCCGGCAACTTCTTAAAGTGAAAGTTTCTGTTCAAAACTCCTTCGTTGTCATCCTTACCCACAATGTGATATTTCTGAGACCGTCTTTAGCTCAGTGTGGATAAAGCTGCTACATAAAGGGAACTAGAAAAGCTCATACCTCCGCATAGCAGCTCCGTAATGTTACGTGTCAAAGAGATCCGAAATCTTTTCCCTGATCTCCAAGTTAATCATTTGTTCCCAGTGACACTCCCAAAATATCCTGAAAAATTCATTAAAATCCGTTTATGACTTTTTGAGTTGTGTCGCTAAAAGACAAACAAACAGACAAACTGTGGCTAAACATTAGTCACCGTCTACTTCTTTTTTTTTAACTTTTGTTGCTAGAAACCTTTAGGTACATACTGCCACCAAAATTAACATGTTAAATTTGAAAGCACTAACACACACACACACAATTATTCCCCATTATTCCACAATTATTTCCCATTAAATCCATGT
>JBAMIG010000017.1:4313646-4327363 GCA_037177335.1 Kiunga ballochi | reverse complement strand
TGTAAGTGTTCCCATGCTACACAGCAAACCATGCATTGTCCACAACAAAAACACTCCACCCCAAAACATGCAGAGAACAAACCCACACACATCCCAAAACATGCAAAAAGTCATAATCCAACCCTGTCACATAAACACTGATTTGTATTTATTACATGTCAGCAAGTGTCATCTTTCATTAATGCAGAGATGGAGAGGTTTTCTACCCTCAACTCAGGCAGAAACGTCAAACCTTGATGGATCTTAAAGGAAATGAATTGCAAACAAATCAATAAAACATTATTTTACCAGTGCAAAAGAAAAAAAAAAAGGAAAGAAACATAATGTGGGTGTGACAGATAAAGGCACGGACTGATGAATGATGTTAGAGTTAAACTGGAATTTTTCACATGCTTATCCACTATGTTATCCTGCATTTGGAGGCTACTGCTCCACATCCTTTAGGGACCGTAATTAGGACACAAGTGTCAGTATGAGGGAGAATCCATTAACCTTTTCTCCCACTGTGATATCCACATGAATGCATTATATATAGAGCTAAAGAAAAAAATACACCGTACAGTTGTACAGTTGTGTAGACAAGTCATCATATTAGTTAAAGTCATGTGGAGTATGTGAAATATGCCAGGTGTGGGAAATATAATTAAAAAACGCATCTGTGACATGATGTTTTGACCCTCAGTATAAATAGTCTACAGCCTCCAGGCTTAGCATTAATTAAAGTTTCAGATTGTGCAAAAAAAAAAGTCTTTTAAGTGGTGTGGTTTAACTGCAGATAAAAGTCAAAAACACCCAAATTAGTTTGTGAAAAGCTATGAATAAAAGAAATGGAAATCAGGCCTTTAAACACCATGTTTCATGTTGGGTTTAAATAAATGAGAAACACAACAGATCAGAGCTGCAGCTTTGGAACTAACACCAGTAGTCCACCTAGTCTCAGTCACCGTGATCAAAACTGCAAAAATGTTCCTTAAGCAAGGTATTTACGTGTTACTTGTGGTAAGAGGGACATCAAGAGACTCGAGTCTAAAGCAGCAACATGAGCCCCCCCCCCCCCACAAAGTTTTCACTTTGACAGCAAAAACTTGACAAGATAGCAAGATTTTGAGAAAGATGATAAAAAAGTTTGGAGAGAGAAGAAATTATATTTAAAGTAAAAGTAACTCTGACAGCAAATAAAAATATTATTTGAGAGTTAAAAAAAATGCTATTTATAAATGTTTTTTACTTTTTATAGATTCTCTGACTCATTTTATCTCAATTTATTTTACTCACAAACATATTTTTGCAATTAGTGTGAAAATATTCCTACCAAATATATGTTTTTTCTTTATTGCCTTTTGCCTTGCATAGAATTAAAAGACAAATATAATTCCATACAAGCAGACAATAAGAAGAACATGCACTGATGTCCCTGAGCTGGGTTCTGCAGGAGGTTTTGTCTTTTCTTTTTCTATGTAATTTAACACGTGCATCCCAAATGTGCATAAGCAGACTGAGGACAAGAGCATAGTATCCTGGATCGGTTCAGAAAAACAAATAACAAAGACAAGAATCTGAGGTCAAACGTGGATAAATGTTTTTAGACCTTTTGGGGACACAGTGCCATGAAAAACAATATCTATATGTCATCATATGGCATTAATAGTGACACATACCGTTTCTTCTCCTCAGTCATTATATGCAAGAACTGAGGAAAGCTTCATGACCATATACTCCCTTATCAAGGCTTTTACAATACCAAATGAATATATATATATATATATGTAACACAAAGACATTTATAATATGCATTTATAATACATATACAATAGATAGATACATATAGAATTTGGATCCAGCTCTCTGACTGCAGTTCCATATACAATATGTTGCCTTGTGTCAGCTGCTAGGGTCTCCAGGGAAAAAGAAACTCCATATTTTGTGCCTACAGCTTCAGAGACCGTCTTAATGAGCCAAGAGCGCGCTATAAGCAAAGAAAAGAAGACTTGTGGGCATTTGAATTCTTTTTTTTTTTTTTTTGGAGGGTGGGATACATGGCTTTACTATGACCTTTAGCATATTGAGCACATTTAAATAACAGCTTGTCCTCCCTGTGTAACGTCTTACTCAGAGGGAGTAAAGAAGCAGGTAGGCAGATTTACGGAACAGCTTACTATAGCATTTCAGTGTCAAAAGATCAAATACAATGTTTCATGCTTTAAAGACACCCTGCAACTTTTCCTCTTCAAGCCAGTCAGCATGGATTTGGTGTCTTATTAAAAATGTTATGTACTTGTAAGGAAGTGGCTTAATTATCTGGATAAAACTGCAGTAGTGCAAGTTTGTTATTTTGACAATGTAACATGGCAACACAATTGCATTGTCAATTTGGCACTTTTTAGTAAAACTACTGCTGCTGGTTGCTGTCTTGCTAGGCTATATAGAAAAATACTTCTTTCTTAAAGCCAACATTAAAATTACTATCAAAGAGTAGTTAGATTTATGCCCTGTAGCAAGAGGCTACTGCTGTGCTTTGCCTAGTGGCAGCTACCACTATGGTTGTAGTTTCGAGGTTGTGAATGTCCAGGATTTTGGGTGCTTCAATAATTAAAACTGTGGTGATTGGAGGCCAAAAGGACATATGACTGCAAAAAAATAACAAGAATGGCCTCATTAGAGTGAGACCACAAATCTGTATAAAAAACCAATTGGATTTGCCAGTTCTGCAGTCTATACATTATTATTAACATGATCTATGACCAGCACCTCTCAAAATTTAACCATCTTTTTGAAAAAAAAGGTTGTATAGTTAATTCTTTAAAACAACTCTAATATGTATAATTTTTTAAAAGATACATGAATTAATTTCTTAATGGTTATATGTAGTGGACAATGGCAAACATCAAACATATAGTGGGACAAGCTTTAGTTGTCTTAAACACACACACACACACACACACATATATATATATATATATATATATATATAAAGAGAGAGAGAGAGGGAGAGGGAGAGAGGGAGAAAGAGAGAGAGACAGTTTACTAAAAGTTGCAAGTCTTAAGTAAAAGCTGGAGAACCAACAGCTCTGTGAGCTTAAAATGTCTGTATGAATTATTAAAGAGCCTGCTCTTAATCTGGAAACATTTTCCATGACAACTAAATCCCCATCACTGACCTTGAAACCAGGATCAGTGTAAGTGTAAAGATGTGAAGAATTAAATCCAAAACTATCTCAGATACATTTCATTACCTCAATTCCAACAGCAAGAATAAAAATGAACTAAAGCCGCAAGCAGTGCCCAATGGGATGGAGTCCCCTGGCACCGCTGCCCATCTCATAGTCCTGTTAATGCAACTAGAACCAGAGTAATGTGAAGTATGAACGCCTTCGCTTTAGAGCAGATCCCCTGTCATTCAATGCCATGTCCATACAATCAAGATACAGAAATCTAGATTGTTTTATGATGTCATGGCCCCTTGTTAAGGTGTGTCATGCCGTCATGGTCTTGACCTGTGGCATGGAGCAATGCCCTATGCTGACACTTCTTCTGTTCTTCACTAACCCTCAAAGCAGGCAGACATCAGCAGGTCTTGACAACAAGTCAATTGGGCTTTTAAATTAGTCTTTTCCTTTTTAGGTGGGCGAGCCTATTGTCATGACATCCTCTGGACACGTGGGTTTGGTCAGCACGTATCTAAAATGTATATAAAATTACACTTCAAATCCAAATTTTGGATTTTTCCCTTCTGTTAGATTCAGCTGGATGGTCCAAAAAGCTTTTGTTGTAGCTGCTGTCATGTCACAGTAGTGTGCCAAATTTTAAATAGTAAATGGTCTTGTACTTGTATAGCTCTTTTCTAAATATCTGTGCACTCAAACTGCTTTGACACTATTCGGCCACTCACCCATGCGCTCACACACACACACACACACACACAAGTAACGTTGCACACCCGTCCAGGGTGTACCCCGCTTCTCGCCAGTTGACTGCTGGGATAGCCCCCACCCCCCCCACCCCCGCAACCCTGTTAGGGACAAAGCGGTTGATAATGGATGGATGGATAGTTGCATTAGATAAATCATCAAGCACCCGGAGTAATCACCTTTTAATTTGCTAAACTCAGCCAGTGCATTACCACAGCTGGTTTATTTAAAACTTGGACATCTGACTTTGGCAGAAAATTGTCTCCTGGCACATGGTGCTGCCGCTGCCATTCTTACTAAACATCATTTTTCCTTTTCCTGCTGTAATGGTCAGGGCATTTATTCTAGCACATATGCTACAACAGAAAGCCAAAGTCACATAGGTTTATGCACATTTGCATCGCAAAGCTTTGGGCTGCACTTTATCATATAGCTGTAAGTCTGAGGTTTAAAATTTGCCAAGAAAACAACCAAAGCCAGTTCTGCCAATTAAACAGTTGCTTTGGAAGAATTGCAAAAATAGCAACAAACTGTGATTTAATAGGGGTCTAAGCATAGTTCAAGCTTCCACCTACATGTTCACACTCGGTGTAAGTACTAATTACTAATGGTTCATTTATGTGTCTATTATCTATCCATATAAGGGCATCTGAAGCCTATTCCAGAAATCATTGGACAAGAAGAGGGGTATATCCTGGACAGGTTGCTAGTTATGGAGAAGGTCCAACAGGGAGACAATTTTTAATTAACCCAACATGCATGATATTGGATGGTGAGAGGAAGAGACCTGGAGAGAACCCATGCTAACACGAGGAGAACTCTCCACAATAAGGCCACTGCCCGACCCAAGAATCAAACCTGCAACCTCCTTGTTGTGAGGCTGCCGTGCTAACCATCACATCACTGTGTCACCAAGTTGTTGAAATGTATCAAAAGTAAGTCAGTTGCATTGGTAAATCCTACAAAAGGAGAAAAAAATCAAGGGTGCCATAGAAGCAAGAATTAATTAGATGTATTGCCTTCCATGAGGACCAATGGTATCTAAGTGTCTTTTTGGAAAAAATAAAATAAAAAAAACAAGAATTTTTATGTATTGTTTATATCTTAAAATGTCATGATAAATTATGTTCTCAATTAAGATCTCTATTTTGTGCACTCCAGAGGATATCATGTTGTATCATGTGTACAAAGTTTATGAAGGCTTTTAAGTGAAGATAAACATCACTTGACTGCAAAGTACAAGTTTTACTGAGTCTGCACCAAGTGTAAAATCTATTGCCTTGCATTGCTCATCCATCATGCATGAACCATCTGTCTGGGGATTCATTCCACTTTCTCCCCCTCCCTTCTCAAATGCATTGTCTCTGTTTCACTGTCTGTCTCCTTCAGACTGAAAAGCTGTCCTTTTATTATCAGGATTTTGCTGCTGATCAGGTGACAAAGGTATACACCATGTCAGATTAGTAAGTCTGCCATATCATCGAGAAATGTGTGGGAGACTACAAAACCCTGTCAAGAGCCAGAGAGGTACCCTGTATAATCTTCCTGTACAAACTCTGCCGCAGGACACAGCAGCTGTTTTTGTTTTTTTTCTTTGTATTGCTGAAAAATCCGAATAAATACAGTCAGATTTGGCTGCGGGGATCACATGAAAGTTCAGCCCTGATTACAGTGATTATAAAAAACTACACATTTTAAGGAAAACAGAATGTAATGAAGACACAACAAATAGTTTCAGATCAAATGTCTGTCATGCCTCAGCTTTCTGGTTGAACTGTTATTAGGCAAATCCTTCCTGTGGGAGGGAGAGAACAGATTTTGATTAAACTAGTGCACCATTACATAATTTGTTCTTATTTTCCCCACCAGACATGTTCAAATCATTGACGCTAATCGGTTACCCCACACAGAAGACAGATAATGTTTCTCCACAACCTTTTACAAGTTCCATCCCTCATACAAGGAGTCAATTTCAAGAGACTTTGCATTTGATGTCTTTTTCTGCTGTGCACATTGCTCAATACGTTCTCTTTTCAAAACACTGCCTTATCAAAGCCAAAGAGGGAGTGGGAGAGTGTCTAGTAAGTTAATGGTAAAGAGATGCTACAACTCATGAGCTCAAAAAACACCACAAATTGACTCTTCAAAGCTCAGTTGGTGGCCTACTTTTGTGCAGCCAATTATGCTGTCTCCCTCTTGCATCTTTTTTTTAAGTGGGTCAAGAAGTGTAGAGTAAAAAAATTAAAGATGACGGAACAAAGTTTAGACAGAAAGTGCGGTATTTGTTTCCCATATCTGACTGATGATTAATAAATGTCTTGGGTTGTCAGCTTCAATTAAACATGAGCTTCCCAGGCAACAGACTGCCGCTGACATAACTGGGAATATAGTGAAATGATGAAATTATTGGAACGGCTGATGGCCTTAATACAAAAAAAGAAGCTTTGGGGTAAAAGAATATCAAACTTCAGTCAGAATTTCCTTGTAGAATTATCTTTAACTCATTGATACCTGAAGCACAGCAAACAGCTTAATTTTAAAGTTTGTAAATAGTAAACTAAAGAGAATCATAAAAGCAGAATAAAAACCTTCTGGAGGGATCATTAGCATTGTCAGCATGTCTCCAGAATGACTGTGACTGATCACTACTTGGATCGTAAACATCAGAAAACCAGGCAGCTTCCTGTGCAATCTGCTGCTAAACAGTTGCCTGGATGTAATTAATAAGGTAATACCAGCTGACAACAACCAACTGTCTGACATGTCCCAGCATGAGTCAAGGTATGGCAAATGTATCACATTTCTTATCATGTCATTTATATCTTTAATTTTGCTCCATTTCCACAAACTGACTCCCAGCTTATTTCAGACACCGCCCCCATAACCCGTCGTTTCGCCACCAGTTTATCGCTTGACCCTTCCAGTCGCTTCTCCCACATTCATCCGCTTTCCAAAATGAACTCCTTCAGCATGGATTCTATCCAGACCATCTTTCTGACAATTTTTCAATCTGCCTTAAAATCTTTGACCCCACCCTCTAAATTTATTCACCTGGCCTTTGGGAGGCTTTTTTTATAATGAGTTTTCTCCTGTTTGCTTCAGGATCTGGACTGAAAACATTTTTTTTCTGATTATTTTTATGTTAAATATCTTGTGCTACATTCTTGAAATATTCCATGTTACATATTACATAATGACCAGTCTCATTTTAATAATTTGTGGATAGTGTAGAGAAGTGAGTTGTAACCCCTGAGGACCCCTTTTATGCAACTACCAAAAAGCTGTGAAGCCCCAGCAACACCATGTTGAAACCATACCTGGTTTTATGCTATGTTAGTGTTTTCTCACTATAAATAGTTCATTCTGTTTAACTCCCTTCCTTTCATTAAATTAAATTAAGGTAAAGACAGCCATACAGTATTAGTTTTTTTTATTTAAAGGGAAAAAGTATATTTTTGCTAGGACAAGTATTATTCATTAAATATTGCAAGGTTAGTATTTTCAGGCTCTCCACTGGTTCTATATAAATGAAGCCTCCAGATGATATTTTTTGAAGATTTCACCTTCAATTCTATGTTTAGACTATTATATTTGGATTTATTCCTGAATTCCATATCCGTCTTAATGTAGTTTTGATTGGAAAGGGTCGGACAGTGGGGAGAAGTGACATATTAAGTCTTTCAGTTACACACACTCCACTTCCAGCAACATCATAAAAGATCACATAATAAGAACCATTTTACTTTGATCTTCATTATAATTTGTAAGCACCAGCAACATGATGATACTTTTTTATTTTTGTCATCAGCTGAGAAGCAGGAAGGAGATCTTGGACCTTGAGATATGAGACAGAAGAACACAGAATATGTGCGTTGTTGCAATGGGACAACAAAATGCGCACAATGGCCAGAATTGGTTTATCCATCCATCCATCCATTCATTATCTACTGCTTTGTCCCTAATGGGGTCGCAGGGGGGCTGGAGCCCATCCCAGCAGCCAACGGGCGAGAAGAATTGGTTTAATAGAATTTAATTTAAAATAAAGTATTTGTGATGGAGAAATTATTCAAATCAGATTCAAAATGAGAATAAATCAGCTACTTACTTCGAAAGCAAGTTTTAATTTGGAAAAGATTTTACTTTAATTCTGATTTATTGAGAAATACAAATTTTCATGCAAACATTGCTCATGAGGGACTCTCTCCAGAAATGTGCCCATCTGGAACTTACTAGTGGCAATGTGGGGGGTGATTTATGGAGGGGAGGGTGGGTTCGTGTGTGTGTTTGAGTATGGGAAGGAAAGAGGGAGGGCGTGGTGGTGGGGAAGGGATGGGAGTTGGAGGGTGGGGGGGTGGAGGACACTGGGAATATGTGGATTGGTCAATGAGTGTATATGTGAAGATATGTGGGGAAGCTGAGGGTGAGGGGTATGTGTGTGTGTATGGGTAAGCTTGTGGGGGGAGGTCATCAAAAGCTAAAAAGGGGGTAGGGTGTGTGGGCGGGTGGGTATGGGTGTATGAGTAGAGAGAAAGAGGTAGTAGGGTGTGTATGGATGGTTGGGTATGGGTGTGTGTGTATGGGTGTGTGTGTGTGTGTGTGTGTGTGTGTGGGTGGGTGAGCCCATGGGGGGAGGTCAAGCAAGAGGTAAAAAGGGGGTAGGGTGTGTGGGCGGTTGGGACCCCGTGAAATTTTTTTTTCTGTTTTCAGTACAGGTGTGGCGGATGGAATAGCATTTGTTTGAATTGCAGTGTTGCCTTTGTGGTCTCTCTCTCTCTTCTCTAGTTTGTTTTTCCATTTTCCTCTCTGCGGTCTTTCTGTCCTATCTTTGTCTTTTCTGATTAGGTCCAGCAACATATGTTAATTACATTGAACAAATATTCATTCAAAAATAAAGAATTCTGATTACCAAGAGGATCTCGGTATACAGTATACATGTATACATGAAGATCCACTTGGCAAAGCAAATTTGCTCAGCACAATATAGAAGCCAGACCATTATTCTGTCTGCTTTGATGCTGGACAAGACAAGTAAAAAAGAAAAAAAAGAAATATGGTGGAAGTAAGTCCAATGTGTTGCATTTACAGTACAATACATACACAAAGTAGGTGCAATGGGTGGGCCCCAGGACCAACCATCCAGGAACACCGATTTTCACTTTATTGTTATCCTTTTCCTCTATAGTTAATCTTGCTGTTATTTTCACATAGGTACAAAATAATAAAAGAGTGTTCTTTAGGTTATTATGGTGCTTGGTGCTCAATCATTTTATGGAGACCAATGATTCCCAACCAACAGGGTCTAAAAAGAGCATGGGTGGTCTACAAGGCTTTGACTGTTCTAAGCCTTATATGACCGCTCATATTAACAACAGACAAACGAATTTAGACGTATCAACCTGCATGGAAGGCCTCTTGTATATTTTGCTTGTTTTCATTTGAACAATTTGTTCACATGAAAGCGGCAATTAAATGCAAAGTGAATAAATTGGGTAATAATACTGCAATGCATATTTTTGTTCATTATTGCATGGACTTGTTTATTATATGGATTTTAAATTGCATAGGTATATACGTAATAAAAAATGTTTTTCTTGTTTGTGTTTTTGGATGAAGTGTTTATTTTTACAAACATTGCTTAAAGGTCTTGAAAGCAGACTGTCTCAGTCTTATGAGCCTGAGCAAAGGCTGATCTTAGACCACTGCAAGTTGTAAGTGGAGCCAAAGGAGTGGCAGGATGGAAACTGTCTTAGTAGAAGGAGTGAGGTGATGCACTATCGAGAACCAGGGAATGCACTGACAGATCTGAAAGCCTGAAGCGCATCAGCTGATTTTGTATCCGCTGGCATAGCAATTCCACCTAATGATGGGACAACCAAAAGATTCATGAAACACCAAGTCCGTTTGACACGAGAGCTGTGAGATCAACCCACTGTGATGAAACACTGGCACTTTCAAAAAGACCTCTATCTGCAGGCTGTCCATGTTCGGTGCATTTGACGAGTAGCGTTGACAAGGCTTCGCTATCTTATGACTCTAATGCGGCTGCTTGTCTCATCTTTGATTCAGTGTTTAATAAAGGAGATGTTTTCAACACCATGTTACTGTTTTCATCTGACAGTGCTTAAATTAGTGGAATGTCAAACTCAGTGGTATTAAATGGGAAAAGGAGGCGAAAAAGGATGCTTATGCAACTGCGATACTGGTTGTTACTATATTTATAAAAATGCGTTAAAATACAAAAAATGAGACAAATGCTTGTGCAACTTTGTAAAGACTAGACTTTTTAAAGTTTCTTCTCAGTGATGTTTGGCTTCAGTCTGCTCCTCATCTGGCACACTCTGGCTTTGGAGGAATTTATACCTAAAAGACACAAGAATTAGATGACTCTTAACCAACTTTAAAACAATACAAAAACAATATTGATAGTGGTTAGGTGCCAATTCAGAGCAGAAGCTTTTGAGGCTCTTAGAAACTCTTTCAACCTGTCCATCACACTTTATACACATCAGTAGGGTTATTTGGTGCCTGTAAAAAAAACAGACAATATTTTGACTTTTGGGTTTTTGGTTGTGTGAAGTGTGTTTGTGTACATGCATGTCTGTGTATTGAATACATTAATGTGTTTGTGAACGTATAAATGTATCTAAACTAAGTGTAACATAATCCAAAGCCATTGTAATACGAGTCTTACCTCCAATCAGTTTTATAAAATTATATGAATAATTTCTCGCAAAACTCTAACAACTATGCTTTACATGCAACTAAAACCCTTTGTAAAGTAGAGATAATTTGATAAGCTCAGTACTTTTAAAAGTCCTGAGAACAGCTTGACATACACAGATGAGATAACAAGGCCAATTAGTGTAGTCATGTGGCTTTGGACTTGCTGCAGCAGCATGTCAAAACAATGCTCGCAACACTTCCTGTTCATAAGATCAAGGCAGATTGAAGCAGAAAGGCTCAAGCGTAGCATGATAAACCGAACTTTGGGTTGTACCAGCATGAGTAAAGCTCCTAATTTGACCAGTCAGTTTTGGGACATATACTATTGGTCTTGTGAGGTCAGTGACCTGATGAAGCAACAGTCGTGGAGTAGTTCCTGTCCATCCTGGTAACATGTCAGAGGAGGAGGTGAGAAGAACCAGATTATGGTCAGATCTTCCTAAAGGTGGCAGAGGAGCTGTATGCATTTTAGTATGTTAGGTTTTTGTCTGCTGAGGATGTTTGCATGACGTTTTACAGAACTTAAGTCAGGCAGAAAAAATTAAAATGGATACATTTGGCTGAGCCCTAGTAGCCTTTCTCTAATATGGGTTTATGTAAAATAATGCAAAGGTTTGAGTATTCCACCACAGTTCCTCTTTTACTGGACTGAAGATGCAGACTAAAAGCATCTGGGGTGTGTTAAGCTGCACACACTGTTGTGTGGGATGGACATTTAATAAAATTTAACTTAATTTGATATATAGGAGTCAGTTGTGTCAGGTCTGCATGAGCAGCATTCAAAATGATTTGTTGGTATTAAGCCTATTTCTTTTGCAGGCTACATAATCTTCATATTTACCTGACACTTAAATTCAGACGTTCATGTTATGACTTTATTTCAATTGTTCACAGTCAGACAAGCTGTGTTGTTATATCACATAATGAATTGGTTCACTTGAACAACACTGAGCTTTCATTCCATCTATCAGGATGTTGGTTTAAGATCTTCTGTCATCCATTTGAATATTTCTTGGTAATATAACACCTATTGTTGCTTTTCTTCTGAAATATTATTTTCTATTATGGAATTCCATATTAAGACCTCCTGTAAAACAAAGAGGCTTAACACCTTAGCCATTCCTACTCCTGGGCGAATCAATCTATGTTTCCCAGTAAATCTAGCATAGACCAGCATCAGGAAAAGTGTTCTGATCACATTTAAAACCATTAAACCATGGTGTGAGGGTGCCTTCCCACAGCTGCAGGACTGCATCGAGTGAAATTGTCAGACTGTCTTTGAACACAGAGACCTGAAGCTGTGTTCATCAGCTGTCTGGGGTTTAAATTATGCACTGCATGGACTTCATTCAACCCTTTCACACTTCTAAGCATCTGGACTTACCCAAAGAAAAAGCCCTTGATGTCAAGAAAAGTCCCTTAGCCACAACTCTCAATGCTGCTATGACCCACCCAGAGTAACAGGAGAGCTAGAATTGGGGTTTCAGCCCTGCTTTAAACAACACCCTCTCTTACAGACTGGTGTTCGAACTGTCATTCCTGGACAAGTGCATTCAGTTCGTAGATTAATTTCATTGACTTCCTGATGGATCATTACCCGACAGAGAGCATAAGTTGCTGTCCTTATATCCCAGCCTGAGTTCTGGCTTCCTCAGAGTATCATCATAACTGTACACTTTACACTACCTCTTAAAAGACACACCAGATCATAATGGATTCTTCACATACTGGACAGTTTTTGCTTGAACTGCAGCCCTCAGGCAGAAAGTTTAGGACAATGAAAACAGACAAACGGATTTAAAAGCAGCTTCTATCTCAAAGCAATAACAGTATTCAGTGCTCCAGAATGTTTCATTCATGTGACATCCCAGCAGACTATAACATATTTTATGTAGAGCTGGGGTTTGTTTCTGGGTGGACTTTTGTTTATCTTTGAAACTAAGTATGGTCTCCAGATGGGCTTAAATGTTTTCTTTTCCTCTTAGTAGCACGACTGCTACTAAGTGCAAATTTTAATGGTGCTAAATTAAGACGCCCCATTTAAATCCACTTCTGTGGCATGTTTTTTTTCCCCCATTTTTAATTTCTGAAAACAAACCTTGGTGACTGTTTACAAAAATAATTTTATAAATAATAATTTAAATATTATAAATAAATCATTTTTACTGTAATAAAAACATTGCAGAGGGAAGTCAAACTACAAACACGTCTACACTTTACACGTAATCTGGGGTTAACTTTAAAATGGTTTGATTTCCATTAGTTTCCAATTTTCTGTTAGCAACGCAGTCTAAAACAAAGGCTAATAGATGTACTGCAATACATGTTGGTTAAACAATTATACTGGCTACTAAATCAACTGATCTTTGATAGTGAAGCAATGCAAGAGTTCATCCTGACCTGTACTGGTTGCCACTTCAATGCAGCGCCAACAGACAAATAGTCACATTCACTCTTAGGTGGGATAAATAGATACTTGATACTAGTTAAATATTTATAGATTGGACTAAGGGAGAAACCTGGGGTCAGCAAACACATAGCAAGCAACTCTACACAAAAGCCTGAATCTAATCTTTGGGATTTCTTATCCTCTGGGATCTCCTGTTGAGCAAATGATGCTGCAAAGCATCTCAAATATGAAGGAACCCATCTCTTTTAATGACTAAGCTGTGGAAATTGTTCTTGAAAAGTGTACAAAATCCAAATTTAAAACTTAAGTGTTTCAGCTTAAAGAACAAACTTGTTGCATGTAAGTTAAAGCAGAATCAATCAATCAAATCAATCATAACTTTATTTATAAAGCGCTTTAACACTCATAGAATGAACCAAAGTGCTGTACAGGTACATATAGAAATAAATACAAATAAATAAATAAAATAAAATAAGATAAGTTAAAAAGTTGGGGGAGGGGGGTGTGGAAGCTTGATTAACGTCTCTGCTCTTCAGTATTAAAAGCCAATGTAAAAAGATGTGTTTTTAGTAAAGATTTAAAACCATATAGTGTCCTGGCAGACCTGACAGAAAGAAGGAGATTATTCCAAAGTTTGGGAGCCGCTACTGAAAAGGCTCTGTCTCCCCGAGTTATC
>JBAMIG010000017.1:4273899-4289939 GCA_037177335.1 Kiunga ballochi | reverse complement strand
CTGGCGTCCCGTCCAGGGTGTACCCCGCCTCTCGCCCGTTGACTGCTGGGATAGGCTTCAGCCCCCCCGCGACCCCGTTAGGGACAAAGCGGTAGAAGATGGATGGAAACAATAATCCTCTTCAGAATTCAACCAAAGGTTTATGTGAATTATCCTAAATTAGCTACAGTATATATTCTTACAGTAGAATTATCCATTAGAATATGGAATAATGTGGTCATAACAGTTTGAACATGGTCAGCAACAATGATCAGGAAGACTGTTTTTTTTAATTGTGTTTATTTGATACTTTGGGAACAATTGATACAAAGCGAGGCGCAGTAGCCTCTGTGGACAGGAAGTGAATTGGCTGCTGGGGAAGATGGATCCCAGATAGATAATGTTTTCTTAAATTAGCCTCCAGCCTGATGTTTATTACCATATTAAATTAATATTAATATTTTATTTGAGATTTTATGGAATTTTATTTCTTTTACCTAAATATTACCTTTATCACCTAAATAAAGTTGGAGTTGATATGTGGTGGGGGGTCTGTTTGTCAGGCAGTCATAAAACCAGGAGGCTGTTAATGTATTCTGTAAGAATTTATGGAATTTCTCACTAAACAGTTCAGGCTTAATTGTGTTGAAGGCCTTTGAGAAATCACATCATGCTAATATATTACAGTAGCCTTGCTTAACTCTTGATTGATTGACTCTAATCTAAACCTGATCAAGCCTCAGAAGTGAATGCTACCTTGCACCAAACATCCCTGCTTGTTTTTGTCAGATGTGTAATTATATCATTGTGTAATCTTATTTTACACCATATTGTGAAACCCTGATTTAAGGAATGGTTCATTCAAAATATTCAGCCTAATTCTATCTGCACATGCTTGCCAAGTGATAGAAATGCTGTTATTGCTACAGGATAGATTATCAGTGTGCAGTTGTTATCCCACAGGTCCGCCTGAAGGAGATAGAGAAGCTGGATCATTGGCTGAAGATTGCAGTGAGGGAGGGGGACCCTCAAGCTGTGCAGGCATTGTGTGTTACCCAGTGGAGTATCTGCTTGCCGCTCCTGCAACACAACCTCAGGAAACGCATCAGGACACCTCTGCACAAAGTGGCCCAAGCCCTGGAGGACATTCACAGGTTGCATCATAAACAGTTACACAATAAGCATATATAGTTGAGCCACATGACATTTATTCTCCAAGACAAACTAGATAAAAACCCAGACTTAAATATTTCCACCTGTCCATGCATCATGTTGTCATGTTTGTTTTTTTCACATATACCCGCCTTCACCTCAATACATTCCTAAATGTAAATGGTCTTATTGCTTTTTAAATTTGTTTATTATCTGAGCTTCATTTTCATTTTGAAAGAACATTTAATCGTACCATGTTTTGATTCCCATCCTCATAATTTTCCTCCATTGTGATCGCATGCCCTGCTGCCCTCATTAGATCTGCTCGTGTTTTATACTTGCTTGTATTTATAGCTTAGTCAGTTGTCACTTAGTGTGGATTTATTTCTGTCTTGCTTGCCATTCTGTTTTTTGTTTTCCTGTCAGGATTTTTTTCTTGCTGCTTCTTCAGCTGTTTTTTTTTTTTTGTTATACCTGACACATGTCCTACATATAGTTCTCTTTTGAACCAAATATACTGCCATTCATTAATGAATAGGATTATTTTCATCATTCACTGCACACTTCTGGGATATCTCATCTCACCTAAAGCATTTGACATTGCCTTACCCTTGAAAAGTAGTTTAGAAGAACAACAACTCGTGTCTTGAGACGTATGCTTTCACATCACGGTTCTTTTAACAGGACTGAAACAACTCTTGTCTGGATCTGGGATTGAGGTCCTTTTCATCTTCACCAACAAAGCTTATAATGTGTGAATATTTCTTAGGTGTGGTCACTGATCTAAATTTGTTTTTGAAACAACCAGATTCAAAAAGGTGGTTTTAAAAAGTTTAACCTTCAGTCTTTTCTGGTAGACTATGTGATGTCATGAATCCCAGTTTGACCTCAGAAAAAAGCCCAATTTACACCCACACCAAGAATATAATTATACACTAAATCTTCAAATGGAATACTTTATCTGTTATTAAAGCTGAGATGTTTTGCAAATAATGAAAACCATGAACTTATCTTGAGTTTGATAGCAGCAGTATATCTCAAAATGTCAGAGCAAGGTCATGTTTACCACTGTAGCATCATCCTCTCTTCTTTTCATGACTGGACTTTTGAGATCGGAATATCGGACCATTCTTGTCTGAAATAGGATTTTAAGTCATTCAAAGTTCCTGGTTCTTCTATGTTGAATTTTGGATTGCACAATGATCAAGTGTGCTTTATTTGGTGAAAGGTCTGCATTGTAGCACCTGGACCATTCCACTACAAAGCCATGTTACTGTAATACCGTTTCACATTGCCTGGCTGAAACAAAATATGCAGGATTCTTTGACAAAAAATATGTCTGCATAGCTATATGTACCATTAATACCAGTTAGTTCCTTTCAGTATTGATAGTACTTGTGCATGTGCAAATACCGGTTCCATAGAAACAAAAGAGCCACCATACCCACAGAGATTTTATAACTAAGCACTGTCAGAAACCAGCTCATTTTTCTTTTCTCCTCTCTGAAGGACAACCCATCTATGAGTCCTAGAGAGAATTTTAGCTTTTGATTGATCTGACCACAGAGCAGTTTTCTACTTTGCCTTTTCAAATTTAAATTTGTCCTACAAATACAGCAGTCATTCTTAATCCTTTTCACATTTGGCTTCTGTTTAGCAGGACAGACCTTTGACCTTCATTTGTAGATAGGATGGGGACGTGTGTGTCCACAGACAATGATTGCTGGAAATGATTACAAACCTATGATTGCAGGAACAGCATATTGTCTGGAGATAAAATGAGGGTTAAAATATAGATTTTGGACTGTATCCTTTGCACAGGAAGATAGATTTCTAGATTCTCAGTCTTTTGACAATATTTGCTGTAGATGATGGAATAGTACAAATATTCACATTTTTATGGTTAAAAAAGTATGAAATGTCCTCACAATTTCTAGACAGATTGCAGAACCTCACCAAAAAAACTATTTTATACATCTAAGGACCTTTTCTAGTTTTTTTCTTTTTAAATATATCCGTTACTGACTTCTGGCAGTTAGTATCACTTACTGTTTTTACACCAAAACTAATATATCTAAACATTTTCCATTTTAATCCAACTACACTTGTTAAACAAACTGTAAGTGTGATATAAGGCATTTCGGCAAGGCTTTGTGGAATAAAAGTTATCAAACAATATTACCACTAACTTTTACTGTATGCAGGGATGGCATTACACACTGTCCTGCAGTTCAGATCTTCACAACTCTCAGATAATCATGCTACTTCTTTTGTTTGGGCTGTGAACGGGTAGTTACCACATGTTTTGTATCCATTTGCATTATTTGACTCTAGCTAAACATGTTTTCTCTTCTTGCACAACATAGAATTTCATAACAGAAGTGCACGTGTGTTACCCTTACAGTATGCTCCCGGAGTTACGCTGTCAAGTACTCTCAGAGCTGGCAATAATTGAAGAAGAGGAGGGTTGTCTGGAGGCTTCTTTGACCCATCTTCACAAAGCCATTTTGCTGGATAACGGTACACAACGAGAACGACTGTCATCAGCTTTTAATCGCTTGGAGCTCAGACGGATCCTCTACCACGCACCTACTCGAGCTGAGGATAAGGCCACTATGCTTATGCAGCAGGTTTCCTACTCATGTGTTTCAGAGAGCTTAACATTGCATTGCTCATTACAGAAGACGATATTTTCATGTGTAAATGGGATGTGTATTAAGTTAACTTTCAGTTTCATTGTGCTGGGCTTGAGCGCAGATGCCTAGAGGACTGTAAGAAAAGTGGCTGACTGCAAATTAATTCTGACATCCAACTCTTCCATGTCTTTTTCAGACCAGGGACCTGCCGCCTGGAGACAATACAGACACTTGTCCTGTTCTGGTCTCTGCGGGTCTCCTTTTAGCTCCTCATGATTTTCAAATGGTGCTGGATGCAGACGACATCTCTAAAAGTACAGTTTATTTTCCCTTAGATAAGTTGCTCGAGATGTTTACCTTTTTTTTTATAAAGCGTCAGAAATAGACAGCACAAGAAATGTAAGCTTTTACTGTGATACAATTCAGTTTTCTCCACTTGGAGGTAAACATAATGTTTGGCCAGTTAGAAAGTACCTTCAGGATGTTAATTTTGTGTTCATGATGTAGCATTTACTGAGCATATTTTCTCCCCCATCCACCTCCTGTGGTTTTTTATTTTGCTCATCATGCTGTTTGGATGCACTTTTATTTGCCTCATATTTGAGCTTACTGGGGAATTTTCCAACTCTGTATTTTGTAGTTTTTTTTTTATGATTTTTTCTGTTTCTTTGAAGTAAATTTAATCAGTTTTACTCTACTAATAGTTTAAGGAAAGTTGTTGATAACATTAAATAATAAACATTGATGCTGGGTTTTGAACTGCAGCACACACTGATGTTACTTTGTAACCTTTGGAGCTTGGAGTCGATCCCAGATAAGTCCCACTGATCCGTGCCGAATGTACCCTCGTTTATATGTAGAATGCACCTCAAGGCTGCAGCACGAGCTAATTACAGTGCCAGTAAAGCGGGTCCTCGTTACACACAGACTGAGTGCAATGCTGCAGACCAGCACTTTTGTCCATTCTGGCGTGCATACAGTAAATTTGCCCCTAAGGGTCCAAATGTTGACAGAGAAAGTGACGAGTACCAATTCTATTCCTTAAATTTTGGAATATTTTTTAGAGACACTTTCCAAGTGTCTTTTTATAGTGAAGCTCCATCAACTGTGTGGCGTGAATCATGGAACAGAAGCTTTGGGAGAGGCTTTGATCTCTGACTCATTGCTGGCTTTTCGGTCAACAGCATTAAATGAACATCCGTCCTAATGACCCAGGGAAGAATTTGCCTTTGACAGCTAGTCATAGAGCTTCTTCCTTAAGCATGGGTTAAAAGCTTTGGTCCTTAGGCACCTCTGCAAGTATCCTCCTCGAAGAAGACACTTCATCATTGTGCTTCTTACTTCAAAGCCGAGACACAATGTAACCTCTGAGACTAAAGGGGGTAAATAATGAACTGCTTGCATCTTGCTGCAGTTTTTATATTGTCCCTCAGGTGTTTATCAGTAAGAGTCTGTGTAAATGTCAGAAAGCTTTTCCTTTCCAGTTAGTTCTGTTTCCTCCCCATTTATAAGGACAGGCCGCAAAAAACGCTTTCACAGCACGTGCATTGTCATTAGGCATGTTCTGTAATCTACATAAAGGTCTCTTTTCTAATCATTAAACGCAATACAAAAGCATTTCTGATATTAATAAACTTCAACTCCTCCATTGATCACTTAATCTATTGTGCAGTTCCTGGAGGCAGCTCTGGATCTGAACCAGCAGCTCGGCTTGCTGCTAAGGCTCAGCATCACTCTTCATGTGTGCAGAAAGTGGACAAACACCTGACCAGACAAGGAAAGGACAAAAACAGTGCAGAGAGGTTTGTTTGGGATTTGCTTGAATGAATTTTGACTATGTAAGTCAGGCGTATATGTTTTTTTCAAAGTAATTACATTAGTTGTCACACTCCCCCTGAAACCCAGCTGTTAAACTGCCATACTTTTAAGGCTTGTTGAAAGTATTACTCCACATTTTTACTGAACATGAATAAATAAATACATTTTTGATCTATTGGCCCTATCTGCAGTCAGAGTTGTTGAGTGACTAAGAGTCCACAGCTATTAGGTGCATTTTTTCCTTGTATTAATGATTCCTATTATGTCAATTCTTATGATTACTTTCAAGTCTGCATATAAAAAATTACAAGCTGTTGGTTGGGAGCATAAAAAAGTATTATATCTTTAGAATGCTTTAGCTTTCTTATTACTGAAAATGAATGTCTCATATTGATAATGTACAGTGTGAAGCTGTACCCTTCTATTGAACTAAAAAGGAACACTTTTTACGTTTTGTTTCATTTTTGGCTGTTTCAGAGCAAAGTTGTGGGGAACACTAGCAAAGATAGCGAGGAAGAAGGAAGTCTGGGATGTGTGCCGAGCTGCTTGTCGATTCTGTTTGCTATATGATGATGGAAGCTGGAGGATTTTCAAAACTGAAAGTAAGTGAAGGAGACACCTGAAAGAAAACCCTGGGATGGAAAAAAAAACACCTTAAATTTGGCCTTTTGCCAGTAATTGTACAAATCCAACCCAAAATGCAAAGCAGTTTTTTAATACTACCAAGTGCACCCCTGCTACTTAGACAAGAATTGAGAAGGTATGTAGCAGCTGTTAATCAGATGAACTTGATTAAATGATAATCATTGAATGTTAGCAACTGGAGCATTCAGGTGTGTGATTGCTGCTGCCCATCAAGTTGGAAAAAAGCCATTTTCCAGCAGTTTAGTATCATACTGGAGTGATAAAAAAATTCACAAGGCAGCTGCCAAACCTTCCAGAAGTGGACATCCCAGCAAATTCACTTTGAAGTGATGCTGTGCAGTGTTTTAAACCCGTTTAAACACAAGACCTACATCTCAGACCCTACAGGCCCCAGCTTGCATGCTAAACATTAATGGTACTATTAGAAGAAGACAATGCCTTTTCTCTGTTAAATGAGCCTGGCAGCACAGCTTAGCAGTGTAAAGTTACACCTTTGCCTGATCTGCTTGGTTATAATGCACTTTAATTGAGGACTACCAGATACCATCATAACTGTCAAGCACAGTTGTAAAAGGGTTATGATTTTGGGTGTATGGATGCCACACAGTGTAAGAAATCTAATAAAACATGGCTTAAAAAGAGAGGTTTAAAGATGTTGCCCCCATGACCCCATTTGTCCAGTCAGACATTGCAGTAAAAATGGTGGCGCAAATATAACAGCTATCATATATGTGCACCTGTAAAAATAGAAAACATAAAAAAATGATGTTTTTGTTACAAGCTGCACCTTGAAGTTCCTCACTGCGTTTCATTTTAAATTAAATAAATATGGTTCAAAATGTAGTTTTATAGTGGCAGTTTTGATTAGCTCATTCCAAGGTCTAACTGTATTATTGTACACAATAATTTAACACAATCTGACTTATTTCTAAATGAATAGTTTGTTCTACAACAGAAATAGCAGGTGGACAGAAAGCATGTCTGAGATGTCTGTACTATTAGTAGCTAAACTCTTCAGTATCAGTAGAATTTATTTCGGATTTTGCCTGTTTTTCCCAGAATGCAAATGCTCAGAGAAAGAAGGCAGCTCACTGTGCTGTCACTGTCGGAGTAGAAGTCAAACTTGCCTGGATTTGCTTCGCCTTTTAGCTGAAGTTTGCTTTATCAATGCAGAGGTACGTGCTTACAAACACATCTTCTGAAACACAGGTATGAAGTGTGCAGGGCCTCACAGCTGCAGCTGCATCACATTACCACTTATCCCCCTTTACACTGAGGACTTGCAGCTTAAATAGTGAGACTTGTTGCATAGTGTCTGACTTTGTAATTATGTTAACCAAATTCAATCCTTTTGTCATAAGTCCAAATAGAATCCCATTTTGTCTGTATTATTTTGATATGAAGTTTCTGTCAATAACTAAATTGCCTCTGAATTTAGCATGTATTATGACATGATTAGACACTTGACCCCCATGCCTGATTTAGCTACTGAAGTCTTTGTCCAGAAAATCCCTGCTTTATAGCACAATATTTATGTGCCTTTGCAAACAAACATATGTCATTTCATTAGACTCAAACATATTTTAAAATTAAAATGAGTTCATATTCTCTTTTTTTCTACCTAGACAAGACAGTGCAGGTCAAGCTTGCATTTTGACCCCTTTATTGTCATTGAAGATGATGTGTTTAGACGTCTTTGTTCACATTTTTGCTGTGATTTTTTAAATATTTATTGTGAATCATACATTCTTTCACTTCAGCCATTTTTATATAACATGAGAAACAAACACCACATGGAGTTCATAATAGGATTTATTTTATTAAGCCTGTGAGGTTTGTTGGAGTTTGGTTGGAGTCAGAAGTTGGGGGGCTTGTCCTATGCACTTGTCTTATTGTGTAATCTCACATCCCATCAAGCCTGCAGCCTAAAGTCTTTATTAACTCTATGGAGATGGTAACTTGACAGCACTTTGAAGAAAATGAAGACAACTATGCATAGCAATGACATGACCTTTCTATAACTGACATGCACAGCAGCCTTTCCCTTTTATGTATCTTTCTCTTTGTTCTGTGACACATGAACATGTTTTTGTGACTTTTATTATAGTTCATTAATTTAAATGATATGTCTCACAACCTGATCATGACGCCCAGCTCCTCTAGTCTTACCTAAGTCATCTGTCTTTGCAGTAAAAAGCTAATCAGTCATTTTTTCTCTTTTTGTCTTTGATCTATACAGCAAGCTTTAATGCCTCTAGAGTACCTGTCAGAAATTTGTAGAGCAGAAATTTGCCTCATTTTATTATGAAGGTTTCACAACATTGTGTAACTTCTAATATCTTCTTTAAATTTTCAAATGTGGATTTATTCTGTCTTGATTAGGCGACCATCCAAAAGCTGTTAACAGAAGGAGTGCATCTTAACAACCCAGCTGTCCCACTACAGAAGGGATGTGTGGCTGTGCCTGAGGACAATCCACACTGGATTATTTACAGGTGAAAACAACATATGCCCAAAAGTTGACATCAGAAACATGTTGTTTTTTTGTCTCACATGGTAGAAAACTGTCCATCTGATCTAACCAGACATTGTCATAGAGGAGAGTGAATTTAGTCCTATGTTATTGTCCTCTTAATAAAGAGCAATTTTACCGTTCTAAAAGAAAATTGCCTTATTTTTAGGATGTCTCCTTTCATAATAACATGTCTATGACATGTTAAAGTTTCTAATCACGATTCATTTCATAAAGTATTTGCAATTGATCAAAATTAATTATTATGTTACGTCTTTTTCTTTAAAAATGCAGCAAAATAAAGAAAGAAAAACATTTTGTTTACAAACACTGAACAAAAACTGCTTATAGGAGCAGTATTCTGTTTACACAAACAGTTTTCTAGTTCTTTTTCTTAGTTCTAATTTTCAAGTTTTGCCTAATTTTGAGGTCACTTTACCTCAAGCCATGAGTCTTACTGGTGGCCTCGGCTGCTATTTTGCCAAAAACTACCCCATGTGGCTTGTTACGCTAGGAAATTATCAAAAAATATGATATGTATTTAGACCAGGATAAATTTAGACCAAGATTTGCTATGATATGAAAGTCATTCCAACTGACACAGATAGTGTTCTGTCATGGACAACAAAAGTTGTTTTCAGGGGGGAAAAAAACAGCTTACCATCAACAACAGAGAGACAGAACGTGTTTGTTTGGAAAACTGGTACATTTTGGTTGTCACATGGCATAATACAGTATTTATTCAAATGTGGAATAAACTTGTTTAAGCCCCTCCTTTGTGTGGGCTTGTGTTCATATCTTAATTGTTCTATTAGCATAATAAATTGTTAAACATTATGATGATTAGCATTTTTTAGTGTGAGGAAATAGGATCAAATATAGAAATAATCTCTTGGGTGTTTAGTTCAACACATTATTTCTGCTAATGTTCTGATTGCTCTCTGGATTTTCAATTCAAGAGAGCATCAATAACACAAACACAACCTCTGGTTAGTGTTATGGAGCCCTTTCATTTTTCTTTTCTACAAAGTTAATGTGAGGAATAAACACCTGTCATTAATACAACATACAGCAAACAGAAAATGGAAACATACCATATGTTTGGGGGGGTTTTTTTGGTCATGATTGAACATATTTGAAACGTTTTGGTCAAAATGACACAGACTGTAAAGCTTTATGTCTCATTTAGTTTGGTTGAAACAATCCCCAACACCTTTGAAAGCCTAATATAAATTTAAAGTGGGGCTGCAACCAGTGATAGCTTTCTGCTGCTTTCACTCTGTGAACGGAAAAGGATTCAGAGGCTTTGCTGGTTTTGCAATACAAGTTAAACATTTTTTATTTAAAATAACTATTATTTTGTATGTTATAACAAATTGTAATGTAATGTAACAAAATGTAATATTATCAACTAAATGATTACTGATAAAATACATTTTTACAGCCTGTTTTAGTTTCTGTTTTCATATTTTGTGCTGTGCTTGAGTAAATACTAAGTAGTCTTTACACTCTGTTTCTTTGGCTCTTTTTCACCCAGTAACTGGATTCAAGCCCTGTCTGCCTACGCCACCTCCAACGTCTTGCGGGCAGGAGAGCTCGGAGCAGAGATCGGGGAGACGTGGGTGGTAGAAAATGCAGCTATTTACCTTTGGAACTATAATAGCCACTTGCTTGCAGCTGGGAAATTCCAAGTCCTGCTTCCTACCTTCCAGAGTCTCGCGGAAATGCTCCGAAAGACCAAGGACATTTGGTTGTGCAGGTTTTTAAATCATGCTGCCATTTTATCACAGGAAGTAAAAATTCAGTTCCAGTTCAGGTGTTTGGACCTGGTGACATCTAATTTGCTTACTTATCTGCCTAAAATGCACTTTGCTGTTAATGAAAACAGTTCATGTTTCATAAGTTTATTTACATTTTTTCAGCATTTAAAAAAATGGAACAGGGTTGTTTTGAGACTGAAGACTTTGTGTTTTAAATTATTCAATATGATTTGAAAGAAGTTTCATCAGCCTGGCAGCCATTTTATCAACTCCCTGCTGGGTTTACAAACTCTTTCTATTTAGATAACATTTAAAATGGATTTCTTTTTAAAGTTAGTGAAAACACAAGGTGCATTTATCCCTGCTTTGAAACTAGCTGCACATGTCCATGTGAATGTATCTGTACTGATATGTGTTGAAGAAAAAATGTGCAGGATATGTTTCTGTTTTTAGAAAGATGTGTGGCCTTCTAAACCTTATCACCTTTATTTATTTACTTATTCATTTATTTATTGTTGTATATTTCTTTATCTATTTCTTTATCTTGTGTATCTCAGGAACCGTACCTTGTATGTGCTGGTGTGTAACACTGCGGCTCGGGGATTGACGCAACCTCTGTTGGAAAGAGAAAGTTCTGAGCCTGCTCCAGTGGAAGACAAAGGGAAAAAAAGAGCTGAGAAAGGTGTCGAAAAGGCTGCCAGTGCCCATGGGGTACTTTTAGAACCTGCAGCTTTGCAGGATGCCCACAAGGCATTAGAGGTATGTCAGTGTGTGTAAACTGATGTGTGGTGAGGTCATTGGTAGCTGTGTGACTGTGCAAGTTCACACATCTCAAAGATGGACTTAATACTTGTTGGTATCTAAGAATTGTCAACTGTTTCCAGATTTATTTTTATTGAATTGAAGTCTATTTTGAAATGATTGGCCAAAGTTGGATAAAGGTATGTCTATACTTATACTGAACTAACCCGTTTTTGGTGAAGACAGTATTTTTAATAGAAGGAACAGGTTACTTTATTTTAGTGCTAAAGCAGCAATTTGCATTTTTAACAACAGTTAATGGCACAATTTCTGCTGTTAATTCCAAGTAATCCCATCGTTACATACAAAATCAATAAGGAGTTCAAAATCAGTGTATTTAAAAAAATATATATTTTTATATTCTTTAGAAGAATAGGCTGTAAGTAGCTGTAAATATGGATCTAATTTAGCATTGTTTTAATAAACTGAAATATGTCTGAGAAAACATGACATATGGTTCAGGACTTATTTTTTCAGACTATAATAATTCAGCAGTATGAGTTTCAAGACTGCAAACATGTCTTCCATCTATACAAACAAGAAATCATTTGATTTCCAGCTGTGCTTTTCTACTGTAACAGACAAGTTTAGAATATCAGCACTTTTTCATACTGAGGCAAAGTAAAGTTTTAATAACTTTAAAACTTAGAAAGAAAACACATTTTTTGGGCTTTACACTGAAGAGACTTGGTGAAATGAGCGCAGTACAGTTTAGTAACTGGCTTTCAACAAATGTGTGCTTCTTTACACATATGGATGGAGAAACTCTTCAGATGAACTCGGGGTGGAAAATAATTACGCAACATTGTTTCGTGTCAGTGCAGCTCACCCCAAATGCTTTTAATGGCTGAATCGTGTCATGATTGCTGACCCAAGACAATTGCCCCCTCTCTCTCTTTCTTGCCTTTGTTTTATCTGTATTTCTAATGCAGCCAGTGAACAACATATTTTAAACAAACTGCATAGTGGAATAATAAACTTTCCTTCATTCATTTTAAATACTGCTTAGTCTAATTCAGAGTCACAAGGGAAGGAAGCTTATACCAGCAATTACCAGATAAGAGGCAGGTTACATCCAGTAAAGACAGCCAATCCATAACAGAGCCATGATCACTGGCATTAATTTATTTATACCTGAAGGTAGATTTGTTTATATGTCCTCCGTATATATTCTACATGCAAACCTTAAATTAAATGCAACATGGAATAACCAGGCACTGTGAAGGACCCTTCATCTTAGCCAATGATTGCTGGAATAGGTTCCAGATACACTGCAATAAGTGGTATAATTAATGGATAAAGTAATACAATGAACCCAAAAAGAAAATATAAAAAAGACAAAAAAGTCTATTTAAAGCTTTAACAGTTCAAAATAAATTTTCAAATGATGACTTCTAAAGCATTTCAATGTAAATTTACAGTAGGACCTAAGACAGGGGTGTCCAAAGTCAGTCATCGACGGTCACATTCCTGCAGGTTTTCCATGTATCCTCGGTCCAACACAAGTTAATCAGTTGTTATGCTGAACTTGATTGGCTTTTTGTTCATTTAATGGAAGCCAGGTGTGTTGGAACATGGACACTTAAAAAATCTTCAGGACAGCGGCCCTCGAGGACAGACTTTGGACACCCCTTACCTAAGAACTCCAGCAGAAGAAGCTGGACCTTTCCGTATAGGTGAATTCTCTTTCAGAGATGAAGCAGTAACTGTCTGACGTACAAGAATGTTAATTAGTGCATCGATTTACCAATCAATCCAGGTGAAGTGTTTAGGGCATACATCTTCAACAAACCATGAAACCAAGGAAAGGTTTAAATAGATCCAATAGAAGAATGATAAAACATATTAATTTTGTTTAGCAAAAACTAATAAAAGATAAATTCTTTTTGGGTTTTCGGGTGCATGATGTAACAAACATGCCTGGTTGCCTAAATATAGCCTATATCCATGTAACTGCAGATGATCAAACACATTTAGCAGGAAATCACTGATCCATGCTTTTGCTTTTCAGACTGATTGTAGAGTTTTATGCTGTTTCTTTCTGATCGGTTTGCTGTGGGAAAAAGTCCAAAATCTTAGCTTTCAAAGCTCAAGAGCTGTTTGGTGTCACTGAAAAGTGTTGAATTGAGTCGATGAGGTGTGTGTACAAACTCTGAATGTGATGTGTTCAATTGATTAAACTTTTCAAATTTGTCAATTTATAACAGAAAAAAACACCATGAATTTACCAACTGTGGTCTCAAGCATGAATGAGAGAAATAAAATATTAAAATAAAAATAAATAAAAATATTGTTTCTAGAGTGAAATAAACTGCTGTGGATATTTGATGGTGTGCCACAACTTGATTAGTGTTTTTGTTTTCATGTTTTAAAAGATATTGTTGTATTTTATAAGAAAATCATCCAACTTATTTCATATTTTTCAAAAATATACTTTTCATCATGATGGATAACATGTAGGCATCAAAAGCAGCTGCTAGAAATGTATTATTTTTACTTTGACATTTTAATTTTGAATTGTGCTTCTACTTTATGACACTATTAATATTTTATAAATGCAACGTGTAAACCAGCACACACGTACTCTACGCAAGCAAATACATGGTTGCTGTGGCTTATAAGCTCATTTTTAAAAGGGGCATTAAATCTCCCTTAGAAGAATATCTCGACAGATACAGAAGCATAACATTACTATAAGGAAACATTTTGGGATATTGCACCTGTAGTTCTTTCAGGTACCAAACATGCACACACTTGCAAACACACTTGCATGAAGCTTTTGTGATTTTTATTTCCAGTCTTTTTTGTTGCTAATTAAATCTCCTTTTTCTTTCCCCTTTTTTGTTCTAAGACTCCACCATTAATATGTGCTCTAATTTAGGATCAAACAAACTTTATCATTGAATTATTTACTATATTTTGTGGTGTCTGCTTCCTTTTGAAGAAACTGCAGGAAATGATCTTTTCCCAGATGTTTTTATAGACAATATAGCAGGGTTAGATACCCTGTGTGACTTAAGCAATCCTGCATTGTCTGTGGCTGGTAAATGGCCCTGGGCTTAAATAATATATTAATTCATTCTTTCTTCCTTTCTTTCTTTCCGTCTTTCTTTGACATAGGCTCATGAATTTTCCGATTATGTTAAGGTCGTTTAACGAACGCCAGCTGTTCTTGTAAGACTGTTTATGATACGAGGCATCTTACTCAATAGATCTCCCATTACTGTTCCCTACACTTTCTTCCAGCTGTGTGACCATGCCCTCCACATATCCAGCTGCCACATCACTGGGGAAACTATCCCCATTGCAGTGAGAAAACAAGTGATAACAACATGGGTGCAGATCAAGAGGCTTTTGCAGCAGCAAATTGCCTCAAACTTGGACATGATCATAAATGAGGTACCTGTTGCATCTTTTGTGTCTCTCTTTTCCCGGTTTATTATTTTACCATACTCTTTAACATAAGAGACAGCTTGGTTAATATTTAACAGTACTCTTTATATACTTTGGTATGTATAGCAACACAAACTGCTTTTTTTTTGTACCCACACAATCCAGTTCAGGATCCAAGGAGGTCAGAGCTGATCCCTGATGCTTTTCTTACTTAGACAAAGGAAGAGACTGGATTATTGGGAAACAGGGGACTTTATACTTTATTTGAGTGACCTCAGTTTATTTCGTTCTTGTTTGACTGAAGTTGGTTTTGATTGTATGTTAGTGTATGAAAAAAAAGTAAAATGACCTGCCCATGCACACAAAAACAGAAATGAGGCCCTGCATGCAAGTTTTTCTGAATCATTGTCTGCTTTGCCTGCAAGTTGTCAAACTTTACTGAGTTATTTGCAACCCAATAACAAAATTGGACAAACCTCCATAGAAAATCCCTCCTTACTTTCACTCTTCTCTGCATCCTTCAGTAATATTTTAGTTTAATATGATATGTTTGCATGAACAGTATGTTCAGTAAAAAAAATAAGTTTGACATGAATTGATCCTCCCCTGTTTAATCTTATTTCTTTCAACTTCCCTTTTGTTCATTGGGAACAAGACATACCATAATAGAATTATGTGAAAAGTAAATCTATTAAGTTAGGTGAACGCTTTTGAAGTTGTGATGAGTGTAGCACTTCATTTTCAGTAATAAGATTCAGTTTGACTGTGGATAAAAAGCTTCAATTAAATGACCTGTCAAATACTGCATTTTTCTGATGTAACCACGATGATCAAAATGAAAAGATCATTTCAAACCCTCTAATAACTTTCATTTTCATTTTGAAGGGCTATCATTCTTTATGGTCATACTTTAAAAATAGCTAATTTAGAAGGTTTGTATTATACAAGAAACTGAAAGGGGGGAAATGGGTTATGTTATATTTTAAATGTATCCTATATTATGATCCACATATCCTTCTGTGCTTATGGCAATGCAGCCTAAGCTTCAGCTGCTTAATATTTTTATACTATAGTTGTAACATCATCTCTGTCCAAATACCAGCTTCGTCCTTACTGGTGTGTGATCATCTCTTTCTAAATGTCCCAACAGTACAACTTTATAATGAACAGAATTACTGGGAAAAACACCTTTAAAGTTTTGTTGTTCCATAATCCTGAACCTGTTTGTCAGCCAAGAATGTCCTACCCATCTTTATTTCCCCTTAACCCCTTAATGCCTGAATTGAGAGTAACTGGGCAGAGACATCTCATTTATTAAATCTAAGAACTTTATTTGACCCTTTA
>JBAMIG010000017.1:4260739-4273466 GCA_037177335.1 Kiunga ballochi | reverse complement strand
CAACATTATGAGTGAAGTTTCTGCCATAAAGTGATGCAATATGTCTCAGAAACAGTATGTATCAAATATGCGACATCAGGCCATAAGGGGTTAAACCTCATGCTTTTTGAGTCACAGCTGAAGGAGGAGTGTTTGTCAGAAATATTACAAGATGTTGTGTTGCATACAATCCCAGCTAGCATCAGGCTACACCCTGGACAGGTCGCCAGTCCATCACAGGGCCAACACACATCATCATTCAACCAGACACACACACACACACACACACTCACTCCTATGGGAAATTTAGAGTCTCCAATCAGCCTATCCCCATGGTGCATGTCTTTGGACTGTGGGAGGAAGCCCAAACTACACTAATACGGTGAGAACATGCAAACTTCACACAGAAAGGTTACTGGTTTGACCTCCCCCAGCCGAGGATTGAACCAGCAACCTTATTGCTGTGAGGCCGTAGTGCTAAACATCAGCGCCACCGTGCAGCCCTGTATACTGTAAATATAGTCAGGTTATTATATACACATACAAATATTGATTAGTTTACCAAGAAGGATGTAAGAGATTATCTGAGTATAAGGTGTGGTGTGTGAGTGAGACCAAGAGGAAGGATGATCATATCTATCATATCTTTTGATTCAACTGTGTAAAAATCAGTAACACAATCACTATCCGTGTTGCACAAGCACCTCTTTCCTCAAGTGCCTTCTTTATTTCCTCTATGAACAGTAACCCCTCCTTATTGTTTATATGAACAACAGAAATTTTATTTTCACTCAAATTGTAGATTACATATTGTTTATTGAACACATATTCCAAGATGAGGCAAGGATGATACATGTGAAGTGTCCATGCCGTCCTTCTGATGCATCAGATGCCCACAGCCAGCAGATAGAGCTCTTTGATTTGGTTAAATGATTCAGAACACAAAGGCATTTTCATGCATTTTAAAGCTGGCTTGATAATTCACGAGGCTTTGGTTTCACCATCCGTACTATTATGACCATATTATATACAGACAACAGATGGCAACATGAACAGGGTTTATTTAAAACCCACAAAACACAACAGGAAACCAAGAGTGAAAGGAGGCGTGGTGTGTCAGATAATAACACAATAAAACAATGTCTAAATACGTTTTGCAGTAGAAACAGCTAAACAAGAAAGCTGAGTCAAAGGTTAGTAACCAAACAGTTCACCAATACCCAAACAGACAATCTCAGTGTGGTTTGGCACAAAGTTCAAACCAAACACAGCTGCACTAAATGAGGATTGACAGCAGCTTTTATAGCAGAGCTCAGAAGCGGGTACCAGAGGTCCAGCCAGTCACAAGCAGGTGGGAGTGCTGGCAACCAATCACAGAACAGCAATGTCACTCTGAGGGTGGCACCAAAAGGAACACGAGCAGCTATTTCCCAGCGATTATCCGCACATTTTTTATTTGCGTGTTGTCCACAAGGTGACGTGAGCTGTATCATATCACATTGTGTCTGTATATTTACTTTGAAATTTCTGAGCATGCCAAGGACCACCCGAGGGTTACCAAAAATAAAATGGTACTAATCTCTCCAGTATAAATACATAAACACATAATACATAAACAAGCTCCCAATTATAAATACAAGCTTACCAAGCACCAAGATTTGCTATTGCCAGTACCAGATGTACAGATAAACCAGGAATCAACATTTATAGAGTCAAGCCACAAACTCCAGGCGCTTGCCACTCAGCTTATTAGGCTCAAGTTGACAACATGAAACAAAGCAGTAAAACAGGATTTATCATTTGGCCGTTTGAACAGGCATCTCGATATCTGGGGAATACTAGATGTCTTTTGTACAGATACTTCTATTCTACACTTAGCAAAGTACTGGAATAAAGTTTCTAAACTCTTTCTTTGTTTTCTCATTTGCAGTGTGAAAACGATGAGGTGTCTTCGATGACTCGAGTGCTTGTCGGAGTGGAGATGTTCCAGTGCAATAGGAACCCCAGGCATATGGAGTTCTCCATTTCCAGTCTCTCAGCAGTTTGTACCAATCTGTGTGTTTTCTTACTGTAGCCGAGGTCCAGATGGCAGCAGCAAATGCCATAATGGCCTTTGAGCCCACTGAGCCCGTCTACATCGAATCATGTGTCAATATAGAGAAATTGTGTGCCCACTTTGATCATGGTGCTTTGGTGCCATTATCATAGGTTTCTTTGGCTGGAGATGGACTGTTTTGTCCACAGAGAAAAGCTCTCTTGACAGTTTGACCCTTTGGTCTTTTCCCACCAGCTCGTGCAATCTCTTCTTTGTGTCTCACTTTTTTCCTTTGCCAATTTTCTCTTCTCACTTTGCTTAGCTCTTCTGTTCTTGTTCTTTCTACACCCTCCCTCCCTGCTTGTCCACCTCTGTCTTTAATTTCCCTCAACCTGGTGTTTTTGCATTAATATTTTGTTCTCTTCCTTATACCACCTGCTACACCCTTAACACTCTTATTTCATTGCATTTAAATCCACATAATTTTCTTTCTTTTGCCCTTTTATCTTATTCATTATTTTTCCTTTCTGTAATCCATTACTGTCTTTGATTTTTCTCACATTTCCTCTTCTGAACTTGGTTAACGCCTTCCCCCTTTTCTTGTTTTAATTCTTTCTCCTCCTTGCTCTCCTGTTTCCAGCCCTACCTCATCTTTTTTGTTTTTTCTCACACTTCCCACTCCAAAACTCCTCCTTTCTTCCCACAGCTTCCATTTTCTTTCCTGACTCTGTTTTTTTCACCCTCTCCTCCTGTAAAGCTGGTGAGCCAGGCGTCTGAATGCAGCTGGTCCGACGCTGTGGTGGAGTTGCAGGTGTGGTGCCAGCTGGCTGCCTTCTGCCACCATGTCAAGGACCACAGCTTGGTGTTACACTGCACCCAGTACGCTCTGCTGTTGGAAGAAGCAGCGACAAAGAGTCTCAGCACCACGCCCTATGTTTTGTATGTTCAGTTATGAGTTATTTAGACAAAAAGAAAATTCTATAAATAATTGAGTGGATCAGTGACTTTTCTGAAACATATGCACACATGGGAATGTGTTTGTTTTCTTATTGAAATGGCAGCAGGTAGGTGATTCAAGTGGTTCTGAGGAACTAGTGACATCTTGTGTAGACAGCAGAGAATTACACTCAGTGTGAATGAGTCTTTTTTACATGAAGTTATAGAGTTGGTACAATTCAGTTAACTTGTAATCAGATGGGATGACAAATACTTTTTATCTTTAGTTACAGCCCAACTGCAGTGAATGAAATGCTGAGCAGTGCAGCTTGTTTGAGAGGTTTGAGCCTAGTTTATGAGTCGAATGGAAATCTAGACTCCTACAAAGAGGCTTTAAAAGTGCTTCTGTCCGGTATCAGGTACTGTTTAGCATGGACTGATACATTAACTAAACCCCTGGGCCAACCTTTTATCTGACTTTCTTTATCTCTTGTTTACAGCTTTGCAGAGAAAGCTGACAATCAAACTCTATGTGTCACAGCCTCTGTGCATTACTGGAATGCTTGTCTGCCTCTAACAAAGTGCCCAGAGGGAAGATGGCATCTCAAAGCGCACCTGGAGAAGATCCTTAATGTCCTTGTTCACACCGCCAAAAATGAAAGCGTATGAACATAAACTGAATATTTAAAAAGCATTTTCCACATTGTGATTTGGTGACTTTGATCCAGTCAGGGATTTATTCCATTGTTGACAGAATCAGTTTTTCTGCACCTGGCCTAAATACATATGTAGGATGAGATTTGCATAAAGCTGCTATTCTGGATTTCTGTGACGTTTCACAACTTGCCATTATTAATGCTGAAAGTTGTCACCAGAACAGAAACCATTAAGCAGCACCGAGAAGAATGCAACCAGAACCACAAAGGGTATTCTGGCCTACAAAGGAATGTGTTCAAGCTACCTCGCAGAAAAAAATACATTTTATCTACAACTTGACAGAATCAAAGTTCACTGTAAAGAAAAAAAAACATGTAAAAAGATATCCCTGAAAGGAAACAAGAACTGACCTTTTCATCCATTTCTTTTGTGAAAAATATTTCCTTCTATCCTAAAGTTTATCTTGAAAGCTGTCAAGCTGGGAAAAATGGTGTCAAAGTTCCTAAACTTGCTATGTTGTCTTTAATTAATGCTAAAGTCAATTAAAATATGGTCCTCTGTATGCTGCAAGCAAAACCTGGGGGTGTGTTTAATTATGTGAAAACTTTTCCCCTTCCAGGGGATAAACAGTCATTCAGTTGCTAAATAACTTAAAATGTATATTTAAAAGCAACCCATGCGAGGATTCAGATGATGCTCGTCTGATGCACTCTTTCCTGCAGTTCTTGACTGTTCACGATAGGCTGCAAATATAATTTATGGAGCTTGATTAACTGGGGACGGCACATTTCATGTACAAGGGCAAATCAGGGTGCTCTGCATAATGCATTCAAATCTTTAAAAAAAAGTCCAATAAAAATAAATGGTCTAAATCATTTTGATAATACAAGCACATAAGTCTCATTTCTGACATGTGACTTTTCACTTTATGGGACACTGATCTCATCTTTTACTGAGAACACCAACGTCTAGTAATGCCAACACATTTTTTTGTTGTTTATATTAAAATAGTAATCCTCTTCCTCCTCATTTTCAGAGCAAAGCGAAAGGGTTACTGCCATCAAGAGGGAGTCCTACACATGTAGCAACAAGTAAGAGCTAAAAGGTCTTCTGACAAAATCTACAAAAGCAAAATTACATACGTTGTTCTGTTTATATTAACGATTTAATTGAATAATAAAAAATTATATAGACACTTGATTATTATTTTACTGTTTTTATGTGTAGAAGATGAAAAGCACCTGGTCTTGAGAACAGCCATTTCCAGTTTGTTGCTCCACATCTACATTGATAAAGAAGACTTTGAGAGTGCTCAGCAGCTACTGGACAAAGTAATAAGAGAGATGCCTCGTACCCAGCATCGACTGTAAGTAAAATAAAAGCTAAATAAGTCACAGAGGACTAGGCGAATGAGATGAGAGAGGGGATGGAAAGATGCATACATATTTATATATACAGACAGACATTTTATTATTCTCTCTGTTCTCCCAGTTCCCTGTTCAAACGGTACATACTGGTTAAAGCACGCCTGGGAAAAAATATAGTGCTTGACATACAGAATTTACAAGATGAAGGAGGTCAGAGCTGCTCCTTGATTTGGCATCAGGCGGCAATGTACGCCAACACCATCGACCAACAACTAACCTGCTACCAGAAAGCCATCACTTCTCTTGTGGTAATGTCTCTGCTGTTGCAACAGTTTACCTTCTTTACCAAAGAAAAGCTGGTCTCTTAATTTAATGCAGATGGATCATAAGGTAATTTTAATTCATTCTGAAAAGTTTTTATCGGAAAGTTCATCTTGTGTTTATGTTTTTACTCAGCCATTTTGGCACAGAGTATAGAAAAGAAAGACTCTACCACCATCATGTGGAGTCAGCCTGTCATTACAACTGTTGTGTCCTGGAACATGAGATTAAAGTGACTTGTGTTTTAACCCATATAAGCCCTTCGCTTACTTGGGAATGGGTCAAGCTGATTGTGGGATTTGGGCTTAAAGTTGATGCTTTTAGTAAGACAAGTGAAAGCAGCAGTTTTTATGGCTTTTGTATTTTTCACTTTTATGAACAGAGCACGGGAACTCAGTGGCAGAAGGTCAGTATTCTGCTTGAGTTTGCAGAGTGGCTGTTCTCTCATGACTTCCCCAAAGCAGATGCCCGGCTCCATGTTCAGTTGGCCATAGACATCCTTCTACAACTGCAACCTGAACAAGTAGGACAATCAGGTAAGAATCACTGACTGTGTTTATTGTGTAGAAATACAAGTGTACAAGTGTAGTTTTCTTTATAGCTGATTAAATCTGTAGGGATTTCTAATATGATTTCAAACTTCCAGTTATAACCGTAATGACATTATAATATATAATTTTTTTATATATATATTTTATAGTATGCATATATTAAAATATTTTTTACAGCCAAAAAGAATGCTACAACAAAGCGTCTTTATTCTCGTCTTCTTTTTTCTCTTTTCTAGAGGATGAGTCTGAAAAAAATGTTCCTCACATGGATCGGGAGTCCTTGGCCCATGGTTTATTCATAGAAAATCTGTCCGATCTGAAGGATGTGCATTGCCTTGACCAATTGGTACAAGCACACACTCTGCTTATTGTCATGTCAGACAAGAGTTCACCTGAGTATCAGCTCAACTTGCTTAGAGCCTACAAAGTCGTACTACAAATATGGCAGGTACTGCACCGGCACTACCACTGCTCACCTTTAAACATACCCAGTGGTTTCAGGTGGTAATTATTGTTATCTGAGCCATAGATGTTGTTAAAATGCGTTACATTTCACTGCAGGTTTCTCTGGCGACAGCTTGTGAGATATCAAGCGAAATAGCAAAAAGTCAGTCAGTCCAGCCTCCTGTGTCTGCTGGATCCAAAAAAGGCAAAGACAAAGTAAAAGGAAAGAAGGTGAAAGATGTAAGTTATACAACTTCCAGTTAGGAGTGTGTGACTCAAGAGAGGAGGTTTTTACTTTTGAATTAATAGGGAGTTAGTTTGCTTACAGATTTATTTACATTCATATAATCCAGAAGTAAAATTGAATGGCTCATGATAAGTTAAACATTTAATTTATTATAAAAAATAGAGCTTAATATTCAAGGACTTAATGAGGCATTAGCAAAAACGTACTAAATATTTTTAGAAAACTTCTCAAAAGTAATAAAAGGTTATTTCTATGTTTATTTGTTTAACCAGCCTACTCCTGCAGAAGAAAGACCATTTGTGTTGGATCAAACACTTTTTCCTTCCAGCACAAAGGATTGGGCTTGTTATGTCTGTCCGGATCAGGCCAGGCAGATATTCCGTGTCAACACCAACCCCCACTGCATCAATACACACAGCATCGCAAAGCAGGCACGCCCAAATACCACATTCTCTCCTTTTTCTGTCTCCAAACAGTGTGCCATCTCTGCTACCGTCTCTGATTTCTTTTATTTATTCCATTTTCTTCCTGGATCTGCTGGATATGTAAAATTTAAAGTTTAGCTACACGCAGCAACAACTCAGTAATGATATTACTCTAAGGACCTGTGCTTTGCTGCTAAGGAAAAAAGATGCTTACTGATGTTTGCAAATCAAAGTGAAATGGGGAAAAGACTCTGTATTCTGGATTAGATACATACTATTATCAGTTTATGAATATGTACATTAAGATAGAAGCATAATGAAATTATGTTTAATTCATTAGGAACCAGATTAAATAGTTGATAGTATACTAATTATGTATTTTTTCTTACTTATATAGACTCAAAGCTTGTTTTATCTAACCCTCCTGGAAAAAGAACTACACTTGAACTCCTTGGATTACCTGACACTGCCCATCCTGCACCTAGCTGAGACCATTGCTCATGATCTTTTAGACAGGAGGAGCCTATCCGACCTTTACAGACTCAGGTAACAACACTCAGGGGAAATTGCTCCAAGTTTGCACATTTACTATTTTTCTGTGTCTTGAGCATTTTTACTGTATTAGTGCCTTTAGTGGATCTTTCCATAATGCTTTTTAAAACACTGCGAGGTGTAACAAGATAAATAAAAAATAAAACGAAATAGAAAGACAATATCATTAAAAGCTGTTTCTATTCATATGTAACAACTTCACTAATATTATTTATATTTTTGCACTCTTAAAATGTGTTTTCTACACTTACCTGACATGCACATGTGCGCTGATTGAGACATGGGCGAAGATAAAAGACCTTGTGGGAACTATTTTACCTGGGGCTCAGATTATGGTTAGTGATGGGAAATAGACTCATGGAACAAATTAGGAGATGTCATTGGAGGGCAAGACAAAACACCCCGAATCACATCAGGCCAATCAATAGACGTAAGCCTGAGGAAAAATACATGTGAGTGAAGAGATGTTAAAGAAAGTTGTTCCACCAATGCGCAAAAAGAGAATAAAGAAAACAATTCTCTAATTCACAAAATGACTGGTTGAATGTATAAAAAAAAAATACAACCAATTTAACTTCATGTGTTTCTGGTCTGAGGGGGCAAATTACAAATTCATCTGACTGGCCACTGTGTCTCCCTAAATATCAGAAATCTAAGGAATTCTCAGGAATAAAACCAATTCCCGAAGATCTTATTCTACTTCATCTTGAGGATATCAACCAGTTGCTTTTCTTTTTAAATTTGTTCTTCTTTTTGTCTTTTAATTGTGGATTATGACAAATTTTCAGTTTGACAAAGCAAAATCTACTCTTTATGTCTAAAAATCCTCCTAATTTGTTGCAGTTTGTCCGTGTAAGCTATGTTACCCACTGCTTCTGACATTTCTCTATTCATTTTATTATTATTTTAATGTTAACATTTGTACAACTATAATTTATGGTCATATTTTCTATTTTACAAGTAGCAGATTTGTGGAAACTCATCTCTTTCTACCTGATCCTACCTGCACCTCATCTCTGCTTGAGGTGTAAGCTTCCAGAAAACATTAGACTAAAACTGTAGATTTTATGACATTTTCAAGCCTATTTGTTAATGGATGGGAGACATTAACTATGTCTTTTCACTGGGGTGCAGAAAGTACTCCTAAAATGTTTAATAAGAACGTCAACGCTTCTGGGATTCAAGTTTTCTTTTGTTCTTCACTATATGGGGCTGAGTTGGTGTCAAAGATGTGAGATGAAAATTGGTTTGTGGCACAAAAATAACTTTTTTCTTCAAACCCTTCTTATAATTAGAATTGTAAGAACATGTGTTCAGCTGGGTTTGGAGTCTCATTCACCATATCAAGAGAAACTTCTCTCTCTGAGTGAAATCCAAGAAGAAGAACAAATGAGGTATGTGAACTCAGGCATGAAAATTTAATGTTTGTACATCTTTTATAAACTTTGATATTGTATTCATGACCGCAGGTGCTACAAAGTCATAGCTCTTTCTCAGGAGAGAAGAAACCTTCAGAAAGCATATAATCAGGTCAGCTGCTTCTTACAAAAAAGCTTTTTACTCATGCATAGAGGCTAAATTTAATTTCTCAAACTAGTGATACTTTTATAGTAGAGCAGTTTCAGTTTTAACTTATGAAGAGTACGATGTTCCAAAATAACATTTTTTACTACTTTCTTCCTTACATAATCTAATACACAGATATTTATTTGTTTATGTCCTACATTGACATGACCATCTAATGACTATGAACTAACTGGTTAAAGAACTACAGAATATTTTCCTTTATGATGGTGACTTTTCAGAAAGCTGGATTGGGTGAACAGGCTTCTTGTTGGTGGCAGACTTTGAATGCTCCCGATATTTGGCTCGACAAAGCTGAGGTTTGCCTCAGCATGGGGCTTCATCAGTCTGCCAGACAGCTTCTAGCAGAGGCCCACATGGTGGCCAGGGTGAGTTGAAAGAGAAAGTGACAGCTGTTGGGTTCTCATCCAGCTGTTATGTGCATTTTTAATTTCTGCAACATCTGGATGGAAATAAAAAAAATATGACAAGAAATGACCAATGTAACTGAAAAAGCGGATAGGAAATCCAAAAGACCTTTCTATTAGTGTAATAATAAAAGTTATGCTAATGCAACCTGTGCAAGTGTCATGGAGCGTGACCGAAAGCAAAATTCACTGACATAAGTTAAATAAATAGGGTAAATAATCTATTTATTTATAATAAAAATGCTCTGCAAGAAAAAAAAAAGAATAACAAATGACTAGCAGACAGGAAATAACTGTAATTATAGTAGTTTGGTAGTAGTTTATATTTGCAAACCATCAGATTTGTATTAGAGACAATATAAAAAAAAACAATCCTAAATAAAAGATAATTATATGAACCTTTTTTATGCAATAACTTCATCAGTTATGTTCCTGTGTATTTATTTTCAGGAGCTTAAAGATGAGAAAGCTATAAGAAGATGTTTACTGGGTCTGGCATCTCTGGCTTGTGAGGAGCAGAACTATGCTGAGGCCCTGATCCTGTTGGACAAAGCCCAAACTCTGGGTGGGGACGATGAGTTCTGGTATCAGCTCACCCTTACAAAGGTTACAGCTGTGGTGGGACAGAGAAACCTAAATTTACAAATCAAGGTGAGGAACATCCATCTGGAGTACAGTTAGTTATCTTTGTTGTGATCATATTTCCCTATTTTTTTCTCCTTCTTTCCCAGATTGATCAGATTATACAACAAGGTTGTGAAGCTCTGCAGCGGGCTCTCAGGCAACGAGCAAACAGAAGCCCAGAACTAAAATTCATGATCATCTCATTAGAAAGGAGGTAATTTCAAACCGCTAGGAAGCAAAGTCTAGGTTTCTGTTTTTTTACTTTAATGTTGATTATGTCTTTGCACTGAAGAATAGTCTATGTTCTAGTTACTCTACACTGTATATTAAATAGTTCATTTATCCAAATATATTACAAACACAAAAAGTACCTGTAGACATTTAATAATTGATATAGCTTGACTAATGCAGTTTATTTTGCTCTGCTTTAAGAGGTGCAATAGACTACATCCATGCCATTGGTGGTGGTGAACTGGGAGACATACTCACAACAGAGAATGTCCAGAGACTAGTGGCAGCCTGTGATACACTCAGAGACTGTGCAAGTGGATTTACTGAACTGAGCCGTAAAGAGGAGGCAGCAGAAACACATGGACAGTATGCACATGGTCTGAGGTCTGTCAGTCAGCCCTTATTTCAGAAGTTCTGTTGCTCCAATAACATCTATAAGACACTGCTCCTTTCCACTTCACTTTTTCTCACTCAAGCTTCTTGTATTTTAATATTTGTTCCTCTGCAGACTCCTCGCCACTCATGTTACAGACAAAGAGAAGAAACAGCGCTTTCTCCTTGATGGCCTCTCCCAAATGCAGCGAGCTGTCAGTCTGCAGCAATATGTGGTGCTAAAGGCTCAGAGCCTGCTCAGCCCCCAGGAGGTAAAAAAAAAGTGTCTTCTTAAAATCCATCTTTTACTCTGATAATGATCTCGGAGAATCCCTGGAAGTCATTTAAACTTTTCCATCTTCTGAGAAACTTTCTCTTTAGCCACCATCATGTTGAGCTATTGGCTAAAAGATTCATGGCTAGTTTTAACTCTGTTGGCTTGGCATCAGTCTATTTTTCAATTTCAAAACTGCTAAAGCATTCAAAACGATATTCACAGCAGTACCTGCCTTTGCAGGTGTCTCCAAAGAATACTGTACACACTCTCACACACACAGCTAGGCATGTAGCCGCACTAAGTATCTGCACTCCAGCTATGCTATTGTGGCCTGTAACCAATCACTGTGACTAACCTATGAGAACTTTATCAGCATCAAGCCATCCCACAATAGCTGCTTTGAACGTCTGTTAGGCTACAGTACATTTACTCGGCTCTGTTGGAACCAAACACAACACTTGAAGATTGCTGGCTTTTTTTAGGATTTGTGCAGATGGCAAAAAATCATGATTCTTTTTAGAAAAGTCTGAGAATGTTTCCCACTGTTGATTGTTTCCTCATGAAAAGGCATATAATGATGGAAAGCAAAGCTTTAGTTGTGCTTTCTACATTTTAAATAAAGCAGTTTTAATCAACAGAATCACAACTAATGGGTCTGTGTTGTGTTTTGGGATTGCAGGTTATGGGATGTATTTTTGTGTGGGTTGCTGCATTTTTAAAAATTGTTTTATTAATTATTACTGCCACAAAGCAGCATAAAATACTAATTCCTATGACATGTGATATGTTAAAATCACTTTTTTATCCAGGCTTTAAATACAATTTATTTTAGTGATAGTGTTATCGGATTGGCTTCAAGGACTCAGATGGACTGCTATAACACCGACTGAATTTCTGATTTACATGTTGATAGAATCATGAAAGATTGATCACATCATTTTCACTCTGTTCATCCTGATTCAGCTGAGTTTTTGATTAAATGTTCTGTGGGTGTTTTGACTGAGCCCCAGAGGTGAGAAGCTTTTTTTTTCTTTTGCCCTGCGTTTTCAGCAGATGGTGCTGCAGCACAGAAAAGCACATATTCTGGCATCCAGACCTACCAAAATATCAGCTCTAGTCATTGAAGTCAGGATGTCATGCTGTGGTCCTCTTTCATAGAAACTTGGTTTCCTTTAAAATTAGCATTGAACATTAATCTCTTCTTGGCCTGATGTGAAATGAGTTTTGTTTTTGTTTTCTACTCCAAAAAAAAAAGCCAATTTTTAGAGTAACCTAAAAGTTATATGGCTATATAATGCGAGAAGATATACAAATGTAGGTTTCAGTTCCCTTTGATACCTACAATGTGCCATGCTTATAATTTTAGGGCCTTTTCTTGAATTTTCAAATAAGTCTTGGCGTTTTCGATCTCACCAGAGTCATGACCTGTCACTGGCAGTCATGAAGACACTACTGCACTTTCGGCTGTCCCTGACAGACTTTTGTCTGGCCTTTCTGGAGGAACACTGTGCCAAGAAGACATGCCAAGCTTTGGCCCGTACAAAGATGACCTCTGCTGAAATAGTACTAGAGGAGTTTACATGCAGCACACCTGAACCTGAAACCATAGAAGAGGTAGGAAAGTGAACAAACTCTGTATGTTAGCTCTAAAGTAAATTATTTAAGACACACTTTTTCAATGGAAAATTACATAATCTAATAGTATATTTGTATTCATA
>JBAMIG010000017.1:4247483-4259056 GCA_037177335.1 Kiunga ballochi | reverse complement strand
TATATATATATATGTGTGTGTGTGTGTGTGTGTGTGTGTGTGTGTGTGTGTGTGTGTGTGTGTGTGTGTGTGTGTGAATATGACAATATGACTAACTGCAATATGACTCTGGCTGCTGAGGAAAGATGATGACAAAGAGCTAGTTGAAGTCTGATGAAACACTAAACCCTTCTATGTGATGTATCCAAGATCAAGAGAGAAAATGGCTAAAATAAAGTAAAAACCTTCACCTAAAACTATTAAAAGGATGCTCTACATTTCAGAGCCATAGTGCCAGTGCTCTTTTACTCAAGATAGGACCTAGAGTCCAAGCTGTATAAAACCTGTAATTGTAAAATGTCAACCTCTACCTCTTAGTGTATCCTAAGACGCATAGGGTAGAAATCCCAACATGGGTGGAAATGAGCCCTTCTTGATTTCTATAAAAAGTTAATAACATAACCTGCAGCTGAACATAATGATGTTATCTGAGTGACTGCATCAAGGAAACTCACTACAAATGTTTTCTTATTCTATAATACTTGAGACCATTTAAATAATTTCTTTTTTAAAGATTATTAAATAGTTGCTAAGCTGTAACATGCAAATTAGTTTTTGCACACAACTTTTATAACTTAGATTAGAAGAACTGCTTCTATCCTGAAAGTTTTTTTTTTCTAGACACCACTCATCTTTCCTTAAAATAACTTTCATAACAGCATTTCTTAGTGAAAATGAAAAGTAGATTCTTCCAAAGTAGATTAAAGCCTTCTTACTACTTTGCTTCTAAAAGGTATTAATCCTCTGCCAAGTACAGAAGACACATGATTGCATCCAATTAAACGTAGAGAGAGCGTGTCTATCCAAATACTGGCTTGTCAGATTCTAGCAAAGTAATTCTTGCTTATGATCCGTCTCCTCGTATGGCCGTTAATTGACTTGTGTCTTTTCCAGGAATGGGTCAGTGTGGGCAAAGCTTTGGGTCAGATGATACGGAGCCAGCTGGCTGCAGTCAGCTCTCACACCTCAAACGTGAAGATCAGAGCTCGATGCCTCGGCCTAATGGGAAAGTACCTGAGACTCCTGGCTGTGCAGGAGGAGCCCATGTATCTGAGTGGGCTCTGGTTCACGCACAATCAGGTAAACAGCACATATACACATCATTGCCAAATATAGCATTAATGTACATTTACCTAGACTGTAAACGGCCTTTTTCTTAATAATGAACAGTGTTTGATTATCTTTAAATGAACTTTGTGCAGAAGGAAACCGGGTCAAATCCTAAAAGGGTTCCCACGGAGGAAGAGTGCTCTGAAAAAGACAGTGATTCAAGCAGAACAGAACCAGGACTGATCTCTGCCAGACACGCTAAGCCACAGGTACATACCTCCTGACAAGTGACCCCATCACTCTTTGCTCGTGTCTAATCCGGGGTCTTCATGCTGCAGTCCTCCTCACATTATAAATCCTTCAGATGGTAAAAAAGGAAAAGAAACTGAGTGTTGTGCATAGTTCTCTTTGTAAAAGTAAGCATACAGATCTAGACATCAACACTTGATCTAGTCACGTGAAAGCGGTGAGGACTTTATATGGCAATGGCAACATTTTGACTTGTAAAGTATGAATGAAATTAAATAATTGTCTATTGAGATTAGTAAAAGTAACCAAACTATGTTACTTCTAATTTACTGGAGCTTCTGGAATTGTATTAAAATGATATAATCCATTTTTTAATAAGTTCATATGTCACTTTTGTCTTTGAGGAACGAAAAGATGATTGCCTGATCTTTTTTTTATAAAGTTACATTATTTTCTAAACAACAGGTATTTTATTATACAAATGGTTTTGTCAATGAAATCTTATCGAATTCATCTGTGCAATAGTAAAAAAAAAAAACCTTGCTGCAATTTCCCCAAGCAGAGGTAAAAGGAAAAGGTGATCATGATCTTTTATTTGGAGCTTGGAAACATGATCAAAAGCAAAATTGAGGAGGCAAAGCCATAATAAAACTCTTTTACATGCAATCCTTCACTAACACACTGTTAATGATCAATTCTTTGACATTTTCTTTACATGTGCCTAATTTATTTATGAAGCACTACAACTCTCCACCCTTCAGCAATTTAGAAAACTCTACAGCACGCTATAGAGAGAGCACAAATACCACCGGGGATTGCATGTACAATAGTTTGAGAACTGTGGGGTTATAGCAAGAGTATCCAAATGTGGTTTTTAAAGTGTGGTTTTTTGCAGGTTTTTTTTTTTTTTGCACACCTGATCTGAAATCAGACATTATGCTCTGCATGACATGAAGGCTGTTAAATTTGTTTGATTCAGACGTGCTGTAGTTTGAAAACTCCCAAAAACTGAAGGACCCAAACTTTGAGCAACAGGATTATCTAAAAAAAAATCATACTTTCCTGTCAAGGAAAACTACAGAACCAACCTTATTATTCAAAGTTCTGGTTATCCTTTTATATAAAGAACAGTTGACCTTTTATAATTATTAATATAGGAAACCTGTGGTTGTTTACAGAAAGTTGTCATATTTTATTAGTTAGGAGGTACGTTTGGAACTGGTTCAGCTTGTATGATTGACCTTTTTTTAGTTGTCTATTTCTTAGTGATTTTTTTTTTCCTGAATGTCTTTTTGTTATGCACGTGTGAGGCCCAGCAGGTGTTGACTGAAGCCCGTATAGCCCTTTCTGATGCCATCAGCCTGTGTCTCCAACACAACCTGTCCTCCTCCATCCTGGCTGGTGCTTCTCTGAACATGCTGGAGTGTCACGGGCAGTCTGACCCTGCAGTGGCAGGGCAGTGTCTTGCCCTGTTTCAGGTATGCATATCACATACAATACTGCATGAATATGAATGCTTTGTATTTTGAGTGTGCAGTGTCAGTGTAATGCATGGAAATTAAATGCACAACACATATCTTTGCATCAGTACCAGTGTTGTTATTTCCTATTACCAGCAGCTGCTTCATCCATCTTCTGCTGTATTCCTAGAGCTGTTGCACCATTTCCATGGCAGCTGAGGTCCTACGTTCTGCCTGTGCTGACACCAGTGTGTCCAAGCTCTCAGCTCTGCTCCGCATCCACAGGAATCTACTCCTCTCTCAGGAGGAGAGACATAGTAGTATGCTAAAGGGAGTGGAGGACTCCCTCAGCAGCCTCTCTAAGGTACCAGGTCACCAAACAACCTTACTCATGATTTATGGATGCTGTCATGTGCATCCCAGTAAATTCCCTTCATTGGTGGCATAATATTGGGATTGCTATAGCCTTTGCTCCAAATTTACTGAAGGGATATCACATGGAAAAGTGGAGCTGAAAACGTATTTAATCTTAAATATTTTGATGTGCCATTTACAGCCGCTGCTTAGAAACCTTTGGGTAAAAGTTTCAGCTATGTACACCTATTATCTTGGATATATCAAACATTTTAAACTAAACATAAATATAAAAAAAATATTTGAACATAAGCTGACTTTTGTTTTTTAAGTAATTTTTCCACGTTTGTGATTTTGAAATGTCTGTTTGATTCACAGGCCTTTAGTCACCTGACAATCTGCTCCAACCACCTGAGCCTCCTTTCAGAGCTCCCACCCAATCTGAAGATCTTGCTGCTTCAGCACTCTGAAGATGGGTAACTTCTGTTTTGTCCTTATCCATTTTCCCTCCTAATCTCCCTCTCTCTGCTGTGCACTTAATTGTCTGCTCTCTGAGGCGCTGAAGTAAAATGCTGCAGGTCCCACAAGTCACATTAGATTTAGGCTGCAGTCATTTCTGAAGCAGGAGGAGTTTTCCTGGTAAAGCTGCTGCTTCAGGGCTGGTGGTACATCATTCCTTATGAAAAGAGAGAAACAGTTGCCTGGACTTAAAATAAATAATGCACACAGTATTAGAGCAAAAGGTAAAAATCTACTTCTGTGTATTTATTTTTTTATTATTGTTGGGTTTTTCATTACAGGTCGGTCCTTTATGGAGGGTTCTATAACAGAAACAACCCTTCAGAAAATCAAAAAGGAAAGACTATGCAAGGTAGAGGTTTAGACATGTTCACACTAATGTTGATAATGCAGGAAAGACATGTCAGATCAGACTTTATTTTTCCAATTCAGATACAGTGAAAAAAAATGGCAGAAAGTAAAATGGAGTTTTGTAAAAGGCTCATCCTCTCCTTCTGACTTATTTTGTCAGCCATAATAAATTAACATATGATATTACCCATCTTTTGTATTCTTTTTTTGGAATTTAGATGCAGAAAAAGGGCATATTCTGATATCCAGACTCATTGCTTCAGAATTTAGACAATTCTGGTAAATAGAAAATAAAAACTGTGGGAAGAACAAACAGATAAGACAGATGAAGAGAGAGGGGGATCTTACTGAAGGAGCATAAAGAGGAGCTCACAGGGACCAATTACAAAGCCAGTAACATGTCTGAATGCATGAGTCTTATTCTGTTAAAATTTTGATATTGCAGGTACCCTGACATGCTCCAGGGTGGCCAAGGTTTCAGTCTGCCCACGGGCGCTGCTGGCACTCAGGGAGCGGATGCTAGCCCTTTGCCAGGAGAGAAGACATTCCTTCCTCGAAGAAGATTCTCGGCAGAGCGTTGAAGGCTGGCTGGAGACCTCTGAGGAGCATCAGGTGTCTGCTCTTGTTTGTCTTGTAAAAGCTGTGGCTTTTCTTTGCTTCTAATTATGACACACTTTTCATAAATAATCTCACTCTAGTGCCGTTATTATGATCTCATGTATCATCTCACTTAATAGAGAAACTTGGGATATCTGATTTTTACATCCAGGCTACTTGTAGCTGCATATAGGAAAATAATCAGTGGTCTAAATCAATAAATACTTGATATCATCAACCTCCCTTTTTTTTCTGCCATGTCCCCCTGCACAGGACACTGTAGGAGATGCAAAGTTAGCACTTCGCTTCAGAGAAATTCTACAAGAAATGGAAGATTATTTAAACCCACTTCTCATGCAGTTTGACTTCTCCTGCATAAGGTGATTTACACATCATGTCTGACTATTTTCTTCTGCACAAATCTCATGTAGTTGCTTTGCTTTCTCCCAGAACTTGTCAGGATTTAAGTTAGATGTTTTTACCGTTTCTTTTGGTGTCATTGTTTATTTGCCATAAATGAAAATAAATAGATTCATAATCCTGTCAGCATCAGCATAAATATGATTCGTTCAATAATGTGTTTAAAGCCCAGAAGGAATGCTAGACAAGTGCAGAGTTTTGTCAATGATCCTAAAATGTGGCCACATCTTTTCTGTGACAGCCTTTTTCTTAACTGAAATATACTAACTCTACTGGATCAGGTGGAGAAACTCTGTAAGAATTTTGGGGTCTGCAGATTATTTTTCTGGTTTGAAATTCAGATTTTGGGTCTGACTTTTTCCAAAATCCTTCTTTTATCTTTTTAAAGAGTTATTTTGTTGAAATGTTTGGGTGCTCTGTAAAAGGTTTATACTCTACATTGTTCTGCATCCATTTTCCCCCCCTGCTGCTGGAAAGCACAGAATGATGCTGCCATCTCCAAGATTGATTGTAGGGTTTGATCTGGTCGGATCTGAGGACTTTACCTCTCATAGGATGAAAATCATTCAGTTGCCTCCTAACAAACTCCCAGTAGGCTGTTCCATAACGGCCTGATTAGTGGAGCTCCAAATGCTCCATCATGTACTGGCAGTGCATGTCAGTGCATGATGTGTAATGTCATTCCATCCCTGCAAAGAATCCCTTATCCCATCCATCGTGAATTGTGGACTGTTGATTACCAGCTTGACCTTGACCCATCGTCCCCTCCCAGTTAATCAGTTAGACTTTCTTCCAAACTTTCTTCTTATCACGTTTTAGTAGTATCTCAAAAGGCCAGAGTCAGGAGTAAGATGCAAAAAACATCAGATGTGCCTTTTAAATACTGCAATAGCAGAATAGCAGCTATAATTACAAGCTTTAACTGTGGCCTGTGATTGATTACATTGTTGTAGTGAAGAACTTAATCATTATTTAGTGTCACTCTCTTGTTTCAAATGTTTTGTTAAACAAACAAAAGCACTGCAATGTTTTGTTTGCAGAATTTTAATGAGCTCTTTTGACACAATAAGAGTTAAAATAATTCTATATCTTTGCTTAAATATTAATAATTAAATATATATGTTATTGTTGGATGGAAATGTCAGGATCTACTCACTGTATAAAGTGTAATAAGTCAGCAGAATGACTTTGAAAGCTGTGTCCATCCATCCACATTTTCCTTACCGCTTATCTAATTCAGGGTCACGGGTAGCTGGAGACTATCCCAGCAGCCATTCAGGCAAGAGGACAGGTAACTAGTCCATCTCCACAACCTATGGAGGATTTAGAATAACCAGTTAACCTAAAATGAATGTCTCTGTATGTAGTATTATGAGTGAACAATGCACTGAACAAGACGGTTCAATACAGTTTAAAAAAACGTTACGTTTGCACGTAACAAAGCATGTTCTGCTGGGTTTTTTTTTTTTTTAGTTTAAGCCAATTTATACAGTAAGACTGTCAGAGTTGCTGAGGGTCAAATGTGATACTGATTCTTACCTGTCTTCATCTTCATCCATCAGGCCACCGACTGCATCTCTGCCAATCTCTGAAGTGACCCAAAGCAAAGTTAAAGAAGAAAAAGGCGTCTCAAGTAAAGTTGATGTGTTTTTGTTCTTTGGTCTGGGGTCTGTGATACCACAAATGTTTGTTGTTATTACCCTTGCAGTATGTCTAATGAGCTCTAATGAATGTTGCTGGGCTTTGGTTGGTTTTGTTCCTTCCATAAGCACTACCTTCCTTCCAGGTGATTTCCTCAAACTCCTGTTGTGTTTGGGTCATATCTGACCCATTTACAACTTAGAACACTTATGATATTGTGTTTGACATGTGATTGGCTTAGAGGCCTCATGATAAAATAAAGCCCACATGTGATTACTGATTCCAGCAAGAGTAACAAATGAAGTTACAAAAACCCTATGGGATGCAGGATCGGCCAGCCTATATTCTGGATTCTCAGCGTTTTTTTTATCTTTTCAAGAATTTTTTAATTTGAAGAAAAAAAAAATCCAATTTCCAGCAAAAAACAAACTGGCCACTATCTGAGTGACAAATACCGCTCATGCACAAATTTATAAGAACTCATGTGTTCAGGCACACTTAATTACCATTACGTGGAATACATTTCCAGTGCCTAATTGTATTTTCACTGCAGTTATTCTGTTAACCACTACTCTGACATATTGTTCACAGCTAAAAGGCGTGTTTAATGAAAACTGGTGGTCATTAATGGTTTTTCTATTCATTACAACCAGTTGAAGTAGACCATTCATAATCGACTTGGAGACTTAAAGTAATGGAAGAGGCGTGAACATGACAGGGGGGCTAACAATGACATCAGAAAGTAAAGCTGATTAATTTCAGTAAGAATTTCTGGTCAGCATGACTCAATAATTTGGTGTTACACAGCAATAGAAAAACAATTTTCTATCATCCGTACTTTATTTAATGCTGCCTTCTCCAAAATTATCTTCAATAAGACATTGTCTGACAGCTAAGTCTAAATACACAGCCTTGTAACTCACAGTAAACTTAGAAACAGCTATAACTAGTATTCTCAACCATACATGACTTTATTTTATAAAAAATCTAAAACAGTACAATTATTGAAACGATTAAGTTATTTAATAATTTCCATGATTTATGTGAAATCATGTCGTTTTAAAGTTGAACCAGAGGAATATTTGGTGATCCTGGCAGACATGAAGCTGCTGGAGCTTCCGCTGGAATCCATGTCCATCCTCCAAAAGGAAGGCGTGACCTCTGTGTCACGGGATTTTTCCCTGCAACTCTTCCACAGTCGCCTGAATCGAGAAGAATCACAGAAAGGTACCAAACATACTTATAAGTACATCGATACATTTGAAGCACTACAAAAGGATTTCTACTCTTTTTCTCAGGAGACTAAATTTTATGACTAAAGACAACTATTGGGGAACACTACTTAGTCAGTTAAGGAAAACAGTGGAATTACATTAGCAGTAAACAATAGATACTGAATACAAAACCAGACAAAGTTTTAGTACTGATGGTAATGATAGTACACAGCCATATAGATTTTAGCCAGCAGCTAGGAGTAATAAATACAGGCCACACAGAGGTCATTTAAATGGCAAAAGAAACAATGTCAAAACGTGGGAACCTCAAAATACACACAAAATGCACGAAAAAGCCTGAACCTTTGCCATTTCTGATTAATTGTCTGGTTGTATACAGATGCTAACTGATTTTTGTGCTGGCCAAATAAGAGTGTTTACATTTACTGGTGCTTTACTGAAATCTCTGCAGCCTAAACTGATAAATCATTTAGCTGCTGGACAAGAGGAAGTCTCCGTCTAACTCAGGGATGGGCAACTCTGGTCCTCCAGGGCTGCAGTCCTGCAAGTGTTAGGAATTTCCCTGCTGCAACACACCTGACTCAAATTGATGGGTAATTAGCAGACTTGTAAAGAGTTTGATTGTACGCTCTGCTCAAGTTTGCTAATTAGGTCTGATGTGTTTCAGCAGGGTAAGTCTGAACCCTAACTCATTCTAACTATTTCTGAATAACCTTGTAAGTAACCTCACAAAGGGAAAAAATGGTATCTTTAATTTCTACCTTCATTATCCAATTATGATATAACAAATAAAGGTTGTCATTTGTTTTTACAGTGGTTAAAAAATATTTTTACACGTAGCCTATTCTGAAATGAGCATTATTAGGCTTCATACCAAATTTTTGGTAAGCGCTGGTTATTTATAGCTTAGTTGTTCTCAACCCTTCTTCCGCACTGATGTTGCCACGGTTTGTAAGTCTGGGATGTAAAACTGAATGAAAGGTTCATCATTATTCAAGCAAAGAATGTCAGACCTGAATGCAAGAGCTGATGCCACATTATATCATCACCCACATGTGTCAGTCTTATCTGATGCAATCTTTCAGAAAAAAAAAATGATATACTTTAGGTAGGATTTACAGTTTTAAAGGGATGATGTGTTTCCCATCAGCTCTGGGTGAGTGATTGCATATAAATTAGATTCAATATCTGCCAAACTATAAGGAAGCTAACCATATAAATACAAATGATAGTATTAGTGTTGTTTTTGTTTATAATTTTAAGGGGGGGATACATTCCTAAATGTTCAGTCACTATCAATTATTTAGGGGATTTGCTTAGGAACTCTCAACTTTTTTTTCTGTCTTCTTTGCAATAAAACAGAAAGAATTTGGAGGATGAAAAGAGGTTGAAAGAAGACTTACTCTGATCCTGCCGTCTTTTTTTTCTCTAAAGGTTGAATAATTTGCATCACTTAAATCACTGTTCAAAGGTAACTGTAAAGTAAATTTATGTGAGACCATCCTGGACCCTCATTACCATTACAAAAATTACAACTCAGAGTTTGCTGTTGTCTCAGGATGCAGTGCCAGAAATCTAGTTTTATTATTCTGTGCTGTTTTCTAGCATGACATCTTCAGAGAAAAATGAGAAGAAAATATAAAAAAAAAAACATCCTGCAGGTTCTTTTGTATAATCCTACTGGCTCAGACATGATGTCTGGTCAGGATTAGCTGATAGGACAAAGTAACAGTTTTAAACAAGAACATACAGATTAATGTTTAAGAACAACATCCCCTAATGAATATAATAATATATGATCAGTGTATCATTAAAATTAGTCAAACTGTTTTAAGGTTGGCAAATTTTGTAGTGTTGCTTTAATATGTCTTTATTAATAGTTTAATATATATTTTACCCATTATAAGCTGCATAAAAACTGTGGCAATAAAATTTAACTGTTAAAAGTAACAACATGCTTTTAAAACAGGGTCATTATTAATCTATTACATTAAAATGTTCTTTTTATGGAGTGTAACTTTGGTGTAGTTCCAGAGCAGTGGATGCCTGAACCACATGCCTACTGACATGTGATACTTAGAAAGTTATTTATAAGAGACACAACAAATGGAAAGAAAAACCATTTTTTGTGTTTCACTTACTATTTTGCGTTGAATGTTGGAAGAAATATCAGCCTTGTTTATCCTTAAATGCTGGTGAATTTTAGCCTGTTAAACGTCAAATTCAACTTTGTGTCTTTAAAGAACTTAAAAATGAACTCATGGATGTTTTCCTGTGTCACTGTGTGGTGGACAACCTTAGAATATAAAATCATTTTTAGAAAATTGATTACAACCTCATTTTAGTAGCATTTAGGGGTTTATTTAACCTTAACCAAATCAAATAACGTGGTAATTAAATGGAAAAACACTTCTTTATAAACAGCAAAGGGATGTTGGTCTGAAAATTTTTTTTTATTGCCTTAGTCATCAATAAAGTGTGACTGACTTCACAAATACTAACAGATTTTTTCACCCGTCTAAAAGCTGTGTAATCTACCCCACAGACGAGTGTGTGTAATAATTCTATTAACTCTGCCTCCTGTTTGCGGTAGTTGAAAGTGACAACAGAAAGGAGACCAAAGGTGGCAGAAGAACGAAGGGCAGAGCAGATCAAAGCCAAACCATCAAAGCTGTGAGTTCAGTAAATTAATCTGGGCCTGATAGATACAGACGGCAATATTACTTTTACCTGCTGTCAACACTGGCAATTATTTAGGTCGCTCCTGTCTCTCTTTTAAGTATGTTTTTTCAATCAATTACATAATGGTTTTCATAGCGATCTATTTGTAGCTGCTCAGCATTTATCCTCTGTCTCAACCCCACTTTGGTTTTTTAAAACTATTTTTGCTTACGTTTCTTTTGCCATTTCTTTATTCATAAACTCCTGTTGCTAATTCTTTCTGACTTCTATTGGTAAAAACATGTGTGGGAGTGTGTGTTTATATAGTGAATTTATTTATTTATGATATTTGACGTGGTTTTATTTATGCTGTTATAACAAAATGCTGCTTGCTCAGGTACCGGCCAATCACATGTTGCCGTCCTACACCTTCCCAGTGAACATACATAAATTTAAATGTATCCTTTTTTAAAAAAATTATGTTCATTTACAATAATTAAGCACTACGATTGTGTGTTAAATGATACAATTCTATAAAGTTGTGGATGTACTATAAATCTTAACTTGCCTCTTAAAGATATTGTCAATGAGAAGAGCCTTGGTAAGTAAATTACACTGATTCATACAAAGCTTAAGTATTTGTGTATGTATACCAGATTATGTCTGATAAAACTGCTTAAACATGGTAGAATTTTAGCTACTCTGTTTACATCACCCAGATGTGGGTGCGTTCAGAAGCTCCAGACACCAAGTTCTGCTGTGATTTATATTCTCCCTCTAGCTTATCCCAGCCAAGCATCACTACTGTAAAACAGGGGGCTCCACTTACTGCATGTCAGAGCTCCTCAACTGTAAAAGTGTGAACTTTTTAAGAAAACTTGTGCTGAGGTCTTCCTTTTGAGATCTAGGAATTTTCTGTACTACAGGTACATCTCAGGAAATTAGAATATTATGAAAAAGCCACGCCGCATTGATGCAGTACTTCATGCAAAAGGAG
>JBAMIG010000017.1:4225325-4240597 GCA_037177335.1 Kiunga ballochi | reverse complement strand
CATATATACACATATATATATATATATATATATGAGTATATATGTGTGTGTATATGTGTATATATGTGTGTGTATATATATATATATATATATATATATATGTATATATGTGTGTAGTTTTGCTGTTTTTAACCTAAGTTCATATAAGATGAGCTGAGAACAGGTGTATTGTTTTCAGCATCTGTAATGGTATGCAGGTCCATGACTGCACACAGCATGGTTCTGTTACACACATCTATAAATGTTCTGTTACCTCATCTGATAATAGACTGTTATCTGGAAAACTCATGCTGGACCAGCTGGAAACATCATTCACAAGTTGATCTTTGTTGCTTATTATAAGGTGACTTAAAAAGAGCCTTTTTAAAGTTATTCTGAAACCTATAAGACTCATCAGTGTGGCACAGGATCCCTATTAGGGGCTGATTATCAGTAAAGACAAAAACTGGAGCTAATAAAGGTCTTGAAGTTGAGTTTAAGTGTTATTCTTACTAGGAAATTATGATTATGCCCCTGTCTTCAGGTTAATTACACTAATGCTTAAACTTCAGACTCATCCGGATGTTTTATTTCATCAGATGCTCCACTTGCTCCATCAGGTGGCAATTTGCTTTCCAAACTGCAGAGGGTTTGCTATACAAACACAGATGAACGTTTAGCCTATAGTGTACCACATTCCTGTTTAGTCACTATACTACAAAGATGGAGTTAGGCTATGCTCATGGGACCAGACAGCAGGATTGCTGCCCAAATTCAAGCAACTTAATTTTTTTCTCTCAGGCTGAAAAGATTTTTTGCTTTGTAAATAATAGTGTCAGTGCTAAACTGGTTCATTTGTAGCTGAAAATGTTTCACATCAATGAAATGGAAAACACAACATATGTGGCCTGAAATTCTTTATTTAAAGTGATAGACTTTAACATTTCATTTCCAACCAGGGTCTCTTAACTTATTGCACCTTTGTTTGCACCACTTACTGCAATGCTATTTTATTTTTCTTTTCTTTTCTTTCTTTTTGCACAAATGCTGTGTATCATTATTCATTGCAGGTTTACTAAGGATCAGACAGACCTCTGGCCAGACCATCCACACCCTGAGGAAAGGCACAAGCTCAGAGATGCCTCATTACAAGGTCACAGCGTCACATGGTACCATGCACTCGGCTCACGTCCACATCCTGTCTCACTTTCATGCAATAAATTTGCAAACATCGCACTATAATAGCAGCTTAGCTGTATATAGAGCTGGCTGCACACATAGAGTCTCGATGTATACTCCTGTCACATATGTAATTACATCTTTCTGTGCAGATGAAGCTCCACTCAATGACTCAAAGGAAGATGAGTTTCAGTCCAAGTCAGCTCTCACACCATTAAACTTCAACTGTGTTCTCTATGGACTTCCTAATCTAATTGTTCTTTAATATACTTTCAATGTTTTACTCCCTAATTTCAGAGCTCAAAGTAAGTATGGCCTGAAATAACAAAGCTTTTCTTTTATTCTTATAAGAAATGTAAAAACTAAAGCTTGTGTTTTATTAAAGATTTAAACATTTTACGATGAATCTTGACCCTGACCTTATATCTCTCATTTGGTATTTTGATGAAAATTAATATTTTATATCTAGATTTTCTTTTAGAAATACTCAAATTGCATCACAATGAAATGTAACTGAAAAGTCGGTGTGGTATAAACACCCTGGGTATACACAGATCCAGAAGTCAGGCTGGTTTTAAATCAGTAATTCAGCTTTATCTTTAAACAGGAACTAAATTTCTCTGATGTCTAATATTTATTACACCAATTTAAACCTGGGTTATGTTGGCATAATCTGTTGGTTGCTTCTTCAAATGGCACATAAAACAACCAGAGAAGCTCATTTGAAAGATCTGCCCACGACTGAGAGCAATTATTGTTGATACATGCTGGGCAAAAGTGACAACCCAGAAGTATGAGGGGTCGTCCCGGACGGCCCCTCCAAATCTTTCTTTAACTGGTTTCAGCTGACAGACAATAAATGTATCGCATTACTAAAATGAGCCTTAAATTAAATTTACCCTAAAAATGTTAATTTAGTGAAGGCCTTTATCAGTCCCCACAGTATGCTAAATGTTATTTAGAGAAATGTTTTCAATAGAAAGTAGACCCCATCAGACAAACATTTTCAGCAACAACTGAAACAAATGCATGTCAACATATTCAAGTGTGGACACATTTAATGCTATTTTTTCCGAGCTCCAATTAATTTAAACCTAAAAAAGGAGGCAGTGGAAGTCATAACTAGCACTTTGATGCTCCATTCTTACAGAGATTTGAGTGTGTAAGCCACTTAACATAGAGGTCACAGTAGCAGCAGATCGGGGGGAAGGTTGGGGGAGGGAGGGGGGTGGGGATAATTGTATTTATGTTTTTGCCTAAAGTAAATTGAGCATTTCATTAAAGCTTTCAAATTTGCACATTTGCAGTTTTGAAGCAATTGCCAGCAACCAGTTAACCTGGATTTTTCTTGCCTAATGCTTATTAAATTTCTGTTAAGTTTAATGACTGCAGAATTAAAAGTGGGGAAATAAAGGATGAGGCTGACACGTCGGGCAACAAGCAGAATTAATACCTGGCCTAGAATTAGGACATAAGATGCCCCATTTGATGCTTACCCTTTTTTTTATTAAACAATTTATTAGTTTATGAGCTATAGATGTTGTAAAATGTGTGTTTAAACTAAAAGGTACCACAATTTTCCCACAATTTCTCCTCTGATTGTCCTTATTTGAAGTTCTAATGAGTTCATGCTACATCAAGATTTTTCCTAAGACCTCAAAGCTGACTGATTTCCATTTAGACTGAGACTAAACAAGCATCTTTTTTGCATTTTCTATGACATTTAATGCTTTGTTTCTGGTGATTCAGTCTGCAAGCCACCTGATTGTTTCCTCGTTGGGCTTTCCCTCATGCCTGCATGTTTATTATTTTCCTTTTCTGAATTTCCAACATGTCTTCATGTCTCTTGACTCCATTTCGTTCTCATGGCTCTAGCTTTTCAAAGACCAAACCTCATCCCAACATGTAGAGCAGAGTAATTTTTTCTAGTCTCAGACAGGTGTCTAAAATCAGTCTTAAGGACATTACATAAAAATATTACTGCTGTCAGGTAGTGAGGAGTTATATAGCCATATAAACGTTAGATTTTCTCCACCATAAGTATCCTTGTAATATTCTTTCCAACATATGCATCCTGTGTGGCTTGGGTTCCAATGACCATACTGCTGCTGACAAAATCTGTATGTGATGGCAGGAATGCTAAACAAGTGCAGCAAACCGAACATTTTCCAATCAGATACCATGCAGATCTATCCATCATCTATGAACGTTGTCTTCATAGGAACAATCTGGGTCTGTTCAGAGCCTTGCAGTCCATTCCCTTCAGAATTCTAGTTGACTGCTTTTTCTTTGAATAACTAAATGGGATTGAAACTGCACTACAATTTCCCATTAAGAACCAAAATGAACACTAGGAGCATGTTTTTATTGGACTATGTCCTGGACAGTCCTGAAATGTCTCGTCCTATTTATCAGGGTCTAGTGTGTACTTTAGATCTAGATGAAAAATATCTAAAATGTTGCATGAAAACATTATGAGTTTTCTCCTAATTACTCTCATTACTCTATGATAAACTCAATTTTAGGGCTTCAACTGACCTGAGTGATACTTTTTTTCTTTGCCTGAAATAATAAATAAATAAAATAAATAAATAAACTTAGGATGAATCCCTTATTTAGCTTTTTATTTCATAACTGTGTTAATATGAAATTCAGCTTGATGTTTTATTGTGGAGTTGGACCCTTAGTTTGCTCACATCACTGCTGATGAGCTCTTCATTATCAGCTTTCCCCTGAACTTTGTCTTGAAATTCTCCCACTGCAACTAAACTCGAGTTTCAGTTTTTCTTGTTACAGTAATCTCATCTAAATACCGAGCTAGACTCATTTTGGGCTGCATGGTGGCGCAGTTGGTTAGCACAGTGGCCTCACAGCAAGGAGGTTACCAGTTTGAGCCTTGGTGTGAGCAGGACTCCAACCGGGAACCTGTCTGTGTGGAGTTTGCATGTTCTCCCAGTGTTAGCGTGGGTTCTCTCCGTTTTAGCGTGGGTTCTCTCCGGGTTCTCCAGATTCCTCCCACAGTCCAAAGACATGCACCTTGGGGATAGGCTGATTGGTGAATCTAAATTGCCCATAGGAGTGAGTGTGAGTGTGCATGGTTGTTCGTCTCTGTGTGTTAGCCCTGTGATGGACTGGCGTCCCATCCAGGGTGTACCCTGCCTCTCACCCACTGACTGCTGGGATAGGCTTCAGCCCGCCCGCGACCCCGCGAGGGACACAGCGGTAGATAATGGATGGATGGTGTGTAGTTTCTCTCTACCTTCCTGTTTTAATGATGAGGCAAACTTTCTCATATGTGATTTTATTTAATATACATTTATTTTAAAGAAATCCATCCATAATATCCACTAACCATTTAAAACAGAACCAACCCATTTACAGTCAGTCATATTAACTCACTCGTGTCCTGTGTGACCAACAGAGGACAATTCTTTCAAACTACACATTGTTTTTATATTGTTTAGGTGTGAATAAACATGCCAGGGTGTCTTTTTAAACCAGATAAAAAGAGGATGTCTTAGATTTTTCATCCATGTTACATAAAGGTGTGGTATTTGTCACTATACATTTCAAAATAAAATGTTGATTATCAAGTTAACATTTCAGAGATGATTATTTCAGCTCACCGTTTGGACAGCTTTTTTTATCTGGTGACATTTAGAATGATTTGCTGGAAAAAGCTTTTCTTGTCCTCCTACTTCTTAAAAAGTATTTTTATTTGTCTTAGTAACTTTTTTTTTGTTGGTTTAGTTTTTTTTATATAACCTCAGGATAACAGCGTATGTTGTTGACTCCTGTCTCCTTTTCCTTACATAAAGCTCTAATGGTTCAACGAGGGTCTTGAAATTCATTTCAAAGCCCTGAAATCCTCTAAATATAAACTCACACCCTCCAGAGGGTGTTAGTTGACCTTTATTTCCACTGTATGCAAGTAGGTTAAAGAGGTTGCATTTCACAGTGCAGTACATTCATCGTGCACTGGAGGTAGTTCAGACAAGAGGAATGAATGAAAAGTAGCTTTAAACCAATTTGCTGGATAAAGAATACAGATAAAACCTGTCAGCACTGTCTCCACTTTAATTCTGGATTGAAATCTTCTGGGATATTTATCTGCATAGCACATATTTCTCATAAAAGACTTCCTGAATGAAAAGACAAAGAATTGTACTTCTTAAACTGATCTAATCTTTTTTTATGAAAGGTGAAAGTTTTACTTGAGCTACGTTAAAAACCTCGGTGACACTGTTATTTGTTTCCAAAGGACAGAATACAAATCATTATTAACTCATCTTTTAATATATATTAAGATAATGCTAGGGTAACAAATCCCCCCCCCTTCCCAAAAAAAAGGTAATTTAGCATTAATCTTATTTTCTGAGCTCTATCTAGTCAGTAAAAATCATAAAGACATTCAATGCTGTCTTATCTATTTTTCTGTCCCGCTCTCAGTTTCTCAGTTTCTTTGCTAAATCAACCAAGATGCACATTTAAAACAGCCAACATTTTGATATGCCATCACCAGTGTGTGACACTTTAAGGTAAGCTTAAATGCAAACGCTGCTTTTGACGAGGAAGAAATGTTATGAAATAGGGTTCCCGATGCTGCAGGGCAAAGATGACCCCAACAATGTGTATAATGAATGCCAGGGTACCAACCAAATGAGTCACGTGCAGTTTTAAGGTCAGAAAGTTATGCTCACAAGCAGAAATTACTGCAGCGACCCAGAAATGCATCAAGATTCAAACCATTTTGTTTATTAATCCTTGGAATGTCCGGTGGACGTCCATCATGAGGCACTCTGGTTGTGCCACCAATAAGACGAGGACATCACCAAGCTGGTAGTTACAGGAAAAGAGCTGGTTGGCCCCTATATGGTCCCTGAAGGTGTAGGTGGAATTTCTAAATGATCACATTCTCAAAAAAAAAATGGAAGAACCCTGATGTCTGTAACCAAATGCATGAAAATGCACCATCTTATCCTGCTAGAAATACCTCTGCATCACCGGCTGCTATGGACATAGAAGAGAAACCCATCCTTCTCTGACCTCAACCCAAACAACAACCTTCTGGAGCATCCTAAAGCAGAAGATGTAAAAATGTGTGAGGCATTTCACATCCAAACTGATTCTCAGGGAGGATATTCTGATATCCTGCAAAGAAATTCAGGCAAAAACTCTAAACACATCAAACAGATTGTCACCAGTTTAAGTTTCACCTTTTGGATGCATTGAAATAGTTGATTCAGTCTGTCTTTAGGCACATCTCTTTTATTTCCCATGTTTTCATCTGGCCTACCATTTCAGAAATCAGTTTTACCTTCTCTAAGCACACTGTGATTCTATCTGCAAGATCTGTTTGTTGCAAAACCATGGAATTCATCCAGTGATGTGATAAAATTCCCTGCATCACCACAGCTTGTTAGCTATAGCAAAAATTATGGAATGGAGAGCATGTTTGCTAACTGTTAGATAACAGTTTGTTGTTTTCTTTTAATGATTTGATATATATATATATATATATATATATATATTTACGTTTATTTAACTCAAAGTTTTGCAGGCATGACTATTCTGCCACACAGTTCTCACATTAATGCATCTTTGCTTGTAAAACGAAATGCAGACTTTTTTCTTGTACCTAAATGAAGATAATACAAAGAGAAATTAAAACTGATCAAGGTGACAAAAACAAACAATTTAAGATTTGCTTCCTGTTCACAGATTCATATTTCCCACCTCTTCCACTTTTCATCTTGGCTTGTTTAAAGTAAAGCAGAGCCACATGACCGTGACACAGCCAGGCAAGGAAGGTTGATTGATGTGGCCCTGTAAAATATCCAATGAACATCTGCTTCTTTATTCAAGGCCTGAGCGGTCTGTCTAATACTGTAACTATGGGTGAACAGACGGTGCTTTGATTTATTGTAAGTTTTCACTCCACAGCTTTTCTTTAGTAAAGTTTGTTGTTTTACGTTCAGACATTATAAAAGGCTCACATGAAAGCATATTTTTGCCAGGATTAGCAAGTAGTTTTTATTACTGCTGCATCTTCTACACATTTATGTGTGTGTGTATACATAATATATATATATATATATATATATATATATATACATTAAACTATAAATAAAACGTATTGCTATTATTAAATAGACAAAATTCGGAAAAAATTATTACATTTTACATCACATATTACTTTTACTTTCTGAACAGAACATCTGTCATCCTCATCAGGCGGCTTATTAAGGTTATACAAATTATAATAAGCAAATGCTAATAATGATTTGTAGTCTGCCTCTAAACCAGGGGTGTCAAACTCAGTCCCTGAAGGGCCGGTATCCAGCAGGTTTTTGTTGTCTCCATGCTCTGACACAACTGACTGAAATTACTTAATAGATGGATGAGAAACAGTTGGATCTGTTTTATTTGCATCAGGTGTGTTAGTGCAGGTAAACACCAAAACTTGTTGGATACCGGCCCTCGAGGACTGGCGTTTGACACGTGCTCTAAACTATCTATCCCCTACATTAAACACCTCCAGCCAGCTCTAGTTTCTTTAGCTTTAGTAGTCCACTGTATGTGTCATAAATATACAGTATTCTAAGGTGGTATAGCAGCCAGCTTGTCCAGTTTTTCCTGGGACAGAGACAAAATAATGCATGCAGCTTTAATAAGATTCACATAAAGGTGGCTGAGGTCCACCTTGCCAACCATGTTTTGCAGCTTTGCCAGGCAGGGAGCGGCATACCCAAACAAACTGAGACATCTCATTTCTCTATCGACCTCACTTCAGACCCTCACAGTTTACATTCTGATTTTCTTTCAGAGCCCGGCCACATTTCAGAGGAAGCTCATTGCTTGTATTTCAATCTTATTCTATCAGTCACCATGAACTCATAAGCATGGATTAGTGTTGGAACAGGGAGGTCAACATCTGCACCAACATCCATGCTGCTGCAGAGGCCGCCCCACTACACCTGTCAATCTCAGCGCATGAACAAGACCCTGAAATACCTGGGTAACTCGCCTGTCCCTACATCCATTTAGGGATGTATTTCACTGAAAGCTGATGTGGTTAAATTCTTTGTTTTCATCTGATATCACGAGAAATCTAGAGGCGTATTTACATCCTCTTCATTTATACTTAGGAGGAAAACCACAGTCGGTAACCACGTATCACTTTACTACTAACAATCCTCCCCTATGGTTTCATCGTGTGGAAAGTTTTAGGCTTTTAACATTCGGTCTCCATAGACATAATCGTATTACCCATCCTGACAAAAAAACCCAATTAGATGATGTAATCATGTCTGAGCAGCACGGTCTGTGGCTCAGTCTCTGAACATGCCTACTTTTATTGATTCTTTTTTATAATTGAATGTGCTGAAAGATGCTGTGCACGGTGTGTGTATGTGTGTGTGTCTTCTGGTGTTCATGAAGAGGTTCTAATTCTGCACATGTCGGATTACATTTGGAGCCCATTACTACACCATAGCCATAATACATGCCTGCATGTGGAGAGGATGAGGAGAAGAGTAGAAGGAAAATGAAGCAAGACATTAACACCCAGACTAAGCACACTGTTCACAAGAATGTAAAGCTTTATAAACTATTCCAAAGTGTGTGTAAAGCATATGTAATAAGATCCACTACAGTGTTATAACCACATTTGGTATAAATTGTATGGATCACCACGACAGACGTATTTATTTTGCAACTTTTCAGCAGGTTTTTCTGACTAGATGTGTGTTTGTGTGAGAGAGTGTGTGTCATTGAAACCTGGCTGCCAATCAACAAAAAAATGGCTTATAGACACAACAAATTGTCTGAGTAAAGTGTAAGTAAATTAAATCAAAGGCATTTAGACATATCCAGAACTCCCTGTCAAATTTAAGCAAATCATCTGGACTACTATGTGAATGCACCCTAAAGGCCCATTTTGCTATAATATAGGTAAGTAGGTACATCTTTAAAACATCCCTATTTTCATATGTTTAATTGTCTGACATAATACAACTTTACAGAATCAGCCTATCATCACTCTTCTGGCATTTGTGATGCCCTTGTGGTATTTAATAAATAAAATCTGAGTTTTTTCAATGTTGTCTATCAGGATCTTAATCTCACATCCAAAGAAAAAACAGCTTTTTATTGTCCTTTTTTGTTCCTGGGCCTTCATGGAAGTAATATAGGTGTGTGTTTCTCAATCCTGGTTCTCAAATAATAATGTACTCCAATGCATGTTTTAGAAGTAGCCCTAAATAAAATGATCAACTCATTAAGAGGCTGCAAAGATCCTGATGAGGAAGATTGTTAATATGAATCTATTGTGTTATGATTAGGAACATATTTAGGATGTGCAGGGCTCTGGTACTTTAGTGACACATGTGACAAACATTGATATAAATGAGTTTCACCTGCATTTAAAGTGGACATATGGGAGCAGGTTGCTCCCTCAGATGCACTAAATATAGTTATGATTCAGATTTAAAAACCAAAACAGGCATAGGATGTGCATGTGCCCTCTTTTTACTTTGCCACTTTTCCTTTTTCCCTACATAAACACTTGTAGTGATCTTTGCTATGCACAGTTTGATAGAGGACGTCCTGCTGATGTTACCTTACACTAAGCTGCATAGAAAATGAGACAGAGTCTCATCCTCAGTGTTCCCTACACTCTGAAACTCTCTTCCTTTGGATGGATCGGTGGACTCTATGGTTGCTTTTAAAAGCCACTTACAGAGATATCTTTCCAAATGTGACTTTTCTTTATCCTTCTTGTTTTATGTATTGCCTCTCTTGGTGACTAAATATATATTTCAAAGGGTGCTGTATAAATAATGTTATCCATACCCCCTTTATTTCTTTTAGTGCAGAGAATAAATGGGCCTTGAAACTTCTTTCCAAAACTGCATAGTTTCCAATCAAAACCAGCATCCAAAGATAATCCTGGATGAATCCATTGCAGTTTTAGCTTAACCTGCAACCTCCAACAATTGAAGGTCCTGTGGATAGAGAATAGCCCCAGCTGGCATATTCATCGTCTTTGGGATAGCACAGCTATTTCTGATAGAAACCGTAAAATTATACTAATTTCACAGTGGTTTTAATGATTGCTTTGTTTATGTCTATGCTAATGTTTACGTTTCTACAGGAAAACTCGTCCGAGGTATTGCAACACAGTAAGCACCGTCAGTTATTCTAATCTATGACATTTTCTAAGATTATCTTTTCCCCTTAAATCAGTAGAATTACTCAGGTTACATTCCAAAATGCAAGATAAGCAGTGAAATGTCATACTTTCACTCAGCACAACATCAGGCAGGTGTGCGCCACATTTGGGGTGCACTGAGAGTTTCTAAGTAGCTGAACAATGTAATGCATATTTGTGGTCACATGATGTTGATAGCAGTGCTTTGAGTTATAAAATCTACTCTTTTGTTAAATGATGCACATTTAAAAATACCCATGCAATGAAACTGTGCACTAGATATTAAAGCCACAGTTACACAATTTATTAAGCAAAGAAGTTTTTGTTTTCTTCTTGTGAAAGAATTTGTCTGAAAATAAATCCTGTTTGGTTACAGAGGTGAGATATTTGGGAGGATTATTCAAGGGGAAATTGTGAAGCAGAAAAGTTCAGATTCCAAAGAACAAAAAAATGTTGATCCTTCGGGTTTTCTTCCTTCTCCATTATTGTCATGAAATCTCATCTGCAACTTTTCTCTTTTCACTTGGAATTAACGACACTGTGTTATCCAATGAGCTCCTGTTTTTCCACACCATACTGAAAAACTCTCAGCCTTTTACACTCAAACTCAAATATGTGACCTGACAGAATTTAACACCAATGCAATACGACCCAATGCAATCTGAACCAAATGTCCATGACACATCCCATCTTCATAATACAACTTTCTTTGTAGGTTGAAGAAGAGCAGGACATGTACATCCAGTTTATTGTAAAAATCCTTTTTGACTATAAAAAATAGAACTATGCAATTTAGCCCAATAATTTTATTTTGTAACAAGAAGCTAAAAACTATTTTCACCTAAATATACAACTCATATAGAAACCAGAGCCACGGTATGTAAAAAGGTAAGCAAAGCAGGGTTCCTACCACAGCCAGGCTCTATTGCAGATCCCAGTAATTACCAGCATGTGAACCCAGTGTGATCACTAACACTGCAATCTACCTGCAACTCCCACTTGAAGGCAATAAACGTGATCAAAAGTGTTTCTGTGAACTATAGTGGAATTTTCTCTCAATGTACGGTCACAGAACAAACATCAATCAGGACAGAACTTTACCACAAATGCTCACATTTAGGAATCTTACCACCCAGTGACCGGGGTCCGAAAAGAGGCACTAATTTCCCACACATTGTGCTGAAACTGTTGATGCAGGGCACACGCTGTGGGTTTTAGGACACTTCACAACCCAAACATTACTTGTTTAAAGTTATGTCTAAAGTACAGCTGAGATTATCGGTTTAGTGACCAGTCAATCCATAAAACATGGATAAATCACCAGATGGAAAAGGGTCATTTTAATCAAACTACCAATAAAATGTAAAAAAAAAAAAAAAAACGGTTTACTGAGATTCACTGAGAACTGAGTGAGATAAACACCAATTAAAGAAACACTGCCATAACTGATACAATCATGAGCATGCATGCAACATGCTGGATTTGTCAGGCGACTCAGGATTTGGCCGAAAGCCTACTGATTAAGATCCAACACACTCCAACCCACATTCCAGAATTATTATAAAATACCCATAAAAAAAGCATAAAACTACACAAGACAAATGAAAAATACACCACTTCACCTGCTCATTGTACTGAAACAACTTCAACAATCTCAGGTTTGAATTTATCATTATATGATTTTAAAGTGGGACAAGCTGTCAAAGTACCAACACCAGTTCCAAGGTCAGAAAATAAATCAACTTTGCTTGATATGATTACAGCAAATGCATCTCATAAATACTCCTCAAATGGCATATTTTGTAATGACATTAGGGACTGTTGTATGTACTGGAAACATAAAAATCTCCCAGGCTTTTCCACATGTTATTTCAGAATGCTGACGTTGAGGCTTTACACTGATCTTAGCAGAATTACTCTAATTCCTGACGTTGAGTTGGCACGAGGATGTTTTCACTTAATTCTCCCACTCTATTTCTAGCAAGCATGTTCCCATTAAGAGGCACAGGATTAGTGGTTGGGACAATCCCTGTTTTTTTTTATTTGGAAAGTATTTCTGCTAATTCTTTAGGAAACAAATGGAGCACAAACAAGATTGTCGAACTTCTTTTGTGGTTTGGATGATTTAAAACCTTTTGGAACAAATGTGCTTTAATGATTAGAAAGTCTTAATCCAAGTTTTAATTAAAGCCACAGAAATGTTAAATAATCAGTTTCATAAACACTTAATCTGTGCAGCTCATGGGGAAATACTCCTCATTCTTGCTCTTTCAGCCCAGTGTTTTATGATAACACAGAATGGTTTGAATTTGCATCCTGTAAATAGTTGGATATTAATTTTAGAAGCAGAGAAAGTTCATGATTTTATCAAACGCTTGTTTGCAAAACTTTCCCAAATTGTTTTACAGCTGTTGGCTCATTGACAGGGTGTCGGAGAGTCTTTCATATAATCGACATATTTTTTAACAGAAACCTGTGATGAAGATTGACTTTTATTTTAATTATGCTTCACATTTCACAAAAAAATATGGAAGCCACTTTTCTGCATATGATTGATTTATGGTGACATTCTTCCCTTTCAGATGCCCTTTATTTGTCGTCTGCTCCCTCCTCTCGCTCAGCATCTCCTCTATGGAGGACGTGCAGCTGATGTCGCTGAGTCACCTGATTTTGTTTTGCCACTATTTTTGGGGGAAAGGTAGTCCAGTATCAGACCAGTTAAAATAGGACAGATTGTAATGTGTGGAGTGTACTTCCTGGTCAAAATGGTGATTTCATGCTCCACATTTGGGTGTGGCAGCCTAGTATAGGGATGGTGAAACTGAAACCTCATGAAACATTGAGCAGATTTGACACAGATGCCAAGAAATGTCACATTGACCCGTTAAAAGTGCTTCATCTGCTGGAGTCGAGATGTTTGGTGGAGTGTACTTCCAAGTTCTAGGACGATTTTGTGGTGATTGTGGACACAGCTTGGACCTTCTCTGCGATGTGGAGGGGGAAGAGGTGGTTTAAATGAAGTGCTTTGGCAGAAGTATAAACTTCGCGTGAGGAGAGATGAGATTATGACCCTCCTGCGGGAGCTTAACCCTCGAGGTTGTGAGAGGAGTTCTAGAAGAAGATTTTCATTGTCCTGTAGCCCAACAGCTGTCCTGGCCCACGAAGTTCCAGTCCGATGGCGTTTCTTATTTTGATTCGAGGCGAGAACTTTTTTAATGCGAGAGAATCCGGCATCATTTAATTTTAGTATTACGGTCCAAAGAGAAATTCTGACATCGTGTAGCCTTTCCATCGTGTCAACAATCACAGTGTACGTGGCCTTCGTTGAAATACTTAACAAGACAGTCCATTAAAACCACCTCTTCCCCCTCCACAGTGCCAAGAAAGTCCAAGCTGCATCCACAATCACCACAAAATCACAGTCTTGCTCCCATCCCAACAATATCACATCTGGGTCATGTTTTCGTAAAAGTGTTTCACTACATGTATATTTGCATCCAAAAATGTAAAAGTGTTTCATTAAAGCTAAATTTGTATTGTGAAAATGTAAAAGCATTTCAGTGGATGTAATCTTGAATTGCACTTCCCGGCCACCGTAGGGCGGGACTTAACATGCCTCATTTAAATTTAAAGAGACAGCACAAAAAACAAGTCGCTCTGAACAATCACCTCAGAACAGGGTTATAAGGTGTGTGTGGAGCGAGAAAAAAAAAAAAATTCCCCATGGTAACAGAATAAAACTGTTCAACTCGTAAAACCCTTCTTCTGAAAGTTGATTGTGCACACTGTCTGCTTTGTCTGTCTGTTTTAATTGTATGTGCACCATATGTTTTATATCAGGGATCTCCGGTGTCCTGAAAGTATTCCATGCTTCCCTGCAGCAACACACCTGATTCAAATAAATGGGTCGTTAAGAGACATGTGAGATTTGTGACAACAAACTGTGAAGATTAATTTGATATGAATCAGGTGTGTTTATGTAGGGAAACTTTCAATACCTGCAGGATGCTGGCCCTTGAGGACCAGATTTGGAGATCCCTGTTTTATATAGTCATGATTTTGTACAGCTGGTTTATTAGCTGGTTAACCAATTTCCCCCAATGTTATTCCTAAGCGCCCTGTGTTATCACAGTATACATTTAGGAAAAAAAAAAACTTCCCTAACCGTAACTCACATCTCCTCTGGGAAATAAACTTTTAGCTGAAGCACACGGTCAGGCACATTCACACAGTTTATATTAGTTGAATAAAGTTTTGTTAATTTGATGCAAAATCTTACAACTAACGTGACCTGGATGGCTTACAATCTTAATTAACACATCACAATTCATGTAGGAGTCTCAGCCATTGTGAGATAAACACCCAGATGTCTATATAAAACAGTGGAGACCAGTTATGAAAATGCAATTTGCTCATCTACATCTTTGATCAGTACTGGCATTTTAGTTGCCAAAAATAGTCTCATCTGGCTGCAGAAAAATGTCATAAAATGATCTGACTCATCTCAGGCAATGATTCATATTAGGCTATAACATGGCATTAAGGCACCAGTGGAGACAGTTTAACTGTGTTTATTAGAAGGTAAAGATTGAAGCATAGTGTGGTAGAGGACAGGATTGGTCCCTTCATGTTTTGTTTTTTTGTTTTTTGTTTTTAATTCTCTGCATTGTCTGCTATAAATAGAATTAGTGGAAAAATGAAAAATATATTATTAATCAGAGGGAAACTCAGGTTTACAGCAGCTTCTTCTGGTCACTGGTGATCCAGGGTTTGTTACTGGCAAAGCACCTTACTGGTGTGGTTGGGATGGTGCTGTGTCACACACTCAGTCAAGCTTTTGATATCATCTCCATGAGGTTCACAGAGTACAGTCTATAGCCTGGGAGCTTCCTCTCAGAGCATC